>CP139506.1:433225835-433448226 GCA_021014915.2 Artemisia tridentata subsp. tridentata | reverse complement strand
ATGCAATTCCAAATCCTCCCCAAGCCGAGGAATCTGGGGAAAAGGACAAGAATTTTTTGGAACGTTGTGATATTGTAGTCGTTGGGGGGTTTGATTATATAATAAATATATATATATATATATATAATATATATATATATATATATATATATATATATATATATATAATATATATATAATATTTAATATATATATATACCACTAGATCCAAGGCCCGACCCGATGGGTCGGCTAGCTTTAAAAATTTTATTATACGATAAAATTAAAGTAGAATAAGTATGAACATGTAGTCACATCCATGAGACGAAAAATGAATAAAATAAATTTTCATTATCAAGAAAATAAAAACGTTAAACAAAACCTAACGTTCAAAATAACCGAATTACATATTAGTTTTTAATCTATTATAGGGGTCTATTTGAATGTGCTTATGTAATGTTTGATTATCATAAACTGCAAGTCAATAATCACATTGGTTTTCAAATGTATAACCAAAACACCGCCATATCTTGCCAAAAAATTATTACATAAGTTGGACTACCATAAGTTGGCCTGGGCAATTCATGGGCTTAAGACCAAACTCCTGCTTCTCTTTCTGCATAGAAAAACAAAGCAACGCTTTAAATTCTCATTAATAGTAACGTTATTAGATCCTTAACTGTTTTCTGTGAATCTATTTATTAAAAGACTAATAATAAAATTGGCCTTCAAAGAAAAGCTACTGTAATAGATTAACCTGGTTTCTTAAAAGATATTCCGTATTGGTAAAAAAAAGTATAGACTACTTATCTTGTTACTTGGTTTTTTGATAAAACATTAACTGAATAAATTATTTCATAATCACCAACAACTTACTATGAACCCAATACGATTACCATAACTTTTGAGCTTAACTAATACCTTGGACGCTATATAGATTATTAAACTTAGATGAGACCAAAATAAAATTACATCCACTTGAGTTACCACAATATTATACTTCCTACATGTATTAGTTTAATCTACTTATTCAAACTCCATATTACCTTACTAATAAGCGTCTTGTTGCAATGTGTTTTGCACTTCTATTTATCATTACATAAGCATAAGCGTCTGGCTAGCAGGAGCTTTCCAATGCAATGTAATATTGACAGGTAAAACATGTCTAAGGACTCACTTTAGCCTACCTCTTTCAATTAGGTACTTACAGTGCTATTTAAACGCTTTTTGAGAAAAATAATTCCACCTCGATTGCAGCTTTTAATAAAGCATATATGCTACCTGTAATACAACATCAAGTTATGATTCCTGCTGATGTGATAGTTTTCAATCTAATAAAAATCACAAAAAAAAGATGAGGCGTTCTAGGAGAATATTTCTCTTTCTAAAGTGGCATTTGAGATATCTCAATGTTATTTTTTTTTAGTTTAATGTCTCGTGGCATGATAGATGTCAACAGCGAAACATATACTCCCTCCGTCCCATATTAAGTGTCCACTTTCCAAATGCACAAAGTTTTAGGAAAATTCCACTAACTACACTCTCCACCAATCAAATATCACTATTACCCACTAAAGTCTCTTCTCATTGGTTGAAAATATTCCCTGGACACTTAATTTGGGACATCCCAAGATTTCATTATGGACACTTAATATGGGACGGAGGTAGTAATATTTTTATGTATTACCATCCCGCTATTCAAGATTGATAAAATGTAGCATACTAATGCAGTCAACAAAAGGTTGTATGGTCTTGATAAGTTGTCTATAATTTTCTATGACAGTTGATTCTTCTTTTTGTGCTAAGGGAGTAAAGGCGTCTTTTAAGCTACTGTCTTTACAAAGATTTTTAGCAAGGGGTGCCCACATATAGAAAATTTTATCAAATCATGATGTTTTATGTGGTGTGCTTATTACAAATTTAGGATCATGTGGTGAAAAAGATGGGTGATTAAGCATAGATAGTTGCAGAGCATACTACAAAACTGATCGTATATAGTTTCACTAATTATACTTTAAATAGCATAATTAGCAATTAAAATGTGGGGAAAAGATGTGTGATTAATCAAAGGATAGTTGCAGAGCATACAAAACTGATTATTGGACCCCTATATT
The DNA here is from genome assembly GCA_021014915.2 of Artemisia tridentata subsp. tridentata. NCBI lineage: Eukaryota > Viridiplantae > Streptophyta > Magnoliopsida > Asterales > Asteraceae > Artemisia > Artemisia tridentata. The sequence goes on along the minus strand of CP139506.1, from coordinate 433,446,133 downwards.
GCAAGAGACAGAAGGCATACCGTATGTTCTGCAACTATCTTTTGATTAATCACCCATCTTTTGATATAGGGGTCCAATAATCAGTTTTAGAAAGGTCCATAAAAATGGGTCAATTTGGGTTATATCTTTTGATCAACAATTTTGTATGCTTCTGTTTTGGGTTATATACAAAACAGCTAGCAACAATTGACCCAACAATCAGTTATGTATCTAAAAGATATAACCCCATTTATCCTGGTATTCGGCCAAGAGAAGAAATCAAGAAGAAAAATATGGTTTTTGTTTAAAAGTGCTTATCTAGCTGATTATTGGACAAAATTGTTGGGTCAATTGTTGCTAGCTGTATTTTTCTGTTTTGGGTTAGATACAAAACAGTTTTAGGACAAATGGGTCAATTTGGGTTATATTTTTTTTTCTATGGGGTTGTTGACTCGAAACAGGTTGAAACATTATCCCAAACGATACAAAGATATCTTATTGAGCAATGATAAGCGAATTGCTATAAAACCTCAAAAGATTATCAATGGCGACATAAGGCCTTTCACATTCGACTAAAACTAATATGATCAACAAAGTATATATCCTAAAAATAAGTGCAAAAAATAGAGATGCATACCTCATTTTATTTGTGATACTCGACATCAGTCCAGCAATCCTCAGTCTTCTTTAGATCATAAGTTAACTGTTGCAGTCATATATGACATGCGTCAGTTATATACAAATTAAATTATTTTTGACAAAAATGTTGTTGTTAAACTGAACATGACTTATACTCAAAATAATCTGGTTTTACGCACCACCCGACTCACTCATTCATCCATTGCTGATATTATAAAATAGATGGTTATTTATTATTGGAAGGCGCTAAATATATGGTAAAAATCCTTTGATCTAGTAATGTCAATAAAGCCAGTCAAAAGGGCATACAGTCCGGTAAGGACATTTTTGTGACTCAAATAAGAACATTCAATAGTCAAACTGGAATACCCCAATCCTCAATTCTTGAAATGGTGAAACAAATTTAAATTTGGTGTGATTAAAAGTACCTTGTAAATAGTCCAAGTGCATAAATATTAGGTCCAGACGTAAAAGACTTCTTAATAAGCTGCAAATCAGCAACGAATTAGTCAAAAATATAATTACAATCATATTTATTACGATTATCACATTCCCAAATTGAGGTAAGTTTAAGTATAAAACGTTCATAAATCTCTTACTCATTATCTTCACATGCTCACCAAAATTTCATCTTGGAAATTGTTTTACCTTAACACCTATCTTCACATAACTATTCGCTAAAGAAAGACGCCGGCAAGCTATTGTTATTTCTTCCAAATACTTTTTCTCATTGCGCTTTTCTAGAAGACAGATGAGCCTCTGAAAATCTAGTGCTGCTTCTTTATAGTCTCTTATCTTCTCATGTAAATTAGCTCTTCTAGATATTGCCTATGAACATAACCATGTCATCAATCTATTATTCGCAAACTTAATATCCACAAAACAGAACCATGTTGATGCTTATATTCTATCAAAATTCTGATATATAAAACTCACTTTCTTATAATTCCCGTCAAGATCTATGGCAAGATTGCAATCTGCAATTGCGTCAATGACTTTACCCAAAGCTTGGTGTGCAGCAGCACGATTGCATCACGGTAACTGATTAAAAGTAGGTTTGAGATATATGATTATAATAATAACAATAGTAAACTGATTAAAAAAACACGTTCTGTACCTTGAGGCGAAGAAGCTCACGCACAGTAGCAGCTGAGAAAGGAGATGGTCCTTTGGTCCTGCAACAGGGAACAGAATATACAGTCAAATGACAGCTTCATACATGCATTTATGTATGCAAGTAAGTATATATGTGTATGTGTGATTATTACATGGTTTCAAGAGGCGCTAGTTGCTCATATTTATCAAGTGTGGCAAGGGCCATGTCAAATTTAGCCGTACAAAAGTATGACATAGACATCAGACTCAATCTCCAACAATTCAATAGTCGGTTTCGATCCTCATCTGACAGACGGTCACTGTTACTTGTGGTGGTGCAATTCTTTTCAGCTATAGCAAGTGTTTGCTCACACAATTCAACCACCTCTTAGAGCGACTTAATTAGAGCGAGAAGAAACACACATACCATAGAAGTGTTGGACCATGTACTAACCTCATGTAAAATATAGTTTTCACTCATATGTACTTGAAAAAGTTATTAACCGATAAAATGGTGATGGTTACAAAGTTACAATCACCTCAAAGGTATAGCAGGTATAATTATATGTGAAGTACATATTTTTGTTTTATGATAAGTAGTTAACTACGTGTATAACTACGAATTAAAAGGTCGACATACCTCCCGGGTCACAACTTAACTTGATTAAATGATAATGTGCAATTGAAAACGTTGCCATGTTGTTAGGTAACAAATTCACTACGGAAGAGTTTGAGAAGTTTTAATCTTTCTATAACCTCATATGGGTGGTACTTCACACATTTCAATTTCCAATCATTGAAACATCAGGTCATCCATTTTTCTTGAAAGGATTGGTTAATACTCACTCGTATAGTTCCTTTAGATTTTAGGATCAACCAAAAAGTACTAATATATCACACATATATAATGCCATTAACAGTATTAACCAATCCTTTCAAGCAAGCTTGCTTCCAATAAGTCCAGCTTGTGCCAGAGCTGAAGATCCAGATCCATTAGAGACATGAAATACCCAATAATTCATCCCAAAACATGCAGCAACATATCTCAAAATATCAAAATCAAGAAATTTCAGATTTCTCGTTTCACCTTGAATGGATGAAAAAATAAGGATCTTCAAGTGTAATGTCATCAAATGCAAGTTCAGTAACATTCTGAATATACATTGTAGGGTACACACTTGACATGGATGCTCCTACATGTATCTCATCTTCAGCTTTTTGCCTCGCCTGATCCTGGGATTGTTCCCACTCGAGCCTGTGCAAGCGCCGCTCAAGTACAATGGTCATATTGGTTACACTTTTTTAAGCTTATCGGTGAGTCCTTTAGGCGGCATCAAGACATTCGAGTAGGCATCCGCAACTGAAGTAAAGAACCTAAACATACTGTGAGTGGACAACTGCAAACAGCTCCACGATCAAAAAACATTAAGTTTTAAATGGAATAATGCATTTTCACTTGACTATACAACTAACAGATAAAAAAAAGTCATTCAATAACTTTTTTAACATGCCTTTTGTTACATGTTGACACGATTTTTTTGTCCAAAACTCTAAATTTCTTTTTCTTATGCACATAACAGTTGGTGTGTCAGACAGGATTAGCAAAACATGATAAAATTTGAGAAGTATAAATGTTATTACCAATTGTGCTATTAGGGAAGCACCCATTAGAAAAAATCCGGGACGTTCAACAAACGACCAACTTCTGGATCAAGTGACAAAGATCAACGCTTAAATCACAATACTAACTTGTAAATATTAAGCATCTATCATCACGGGCTCACTGTTCTTGATTGATTTCACATTAAATTTCTCCTGAAAAAAGGGATTAACACAAATGAGTGACAAAAAGAGGAATGTTTATATTTTTGGTCATATGTGGATGAATTTTTTTATAATTTACCGTGAAGAAATCAGTGTCCTTCATGATCCAGAAGAAGATTACTATCATCAAAGCTAGGTATCCTCCAAGAACAACACCAGTGGCGAAGATTTCTTTTAGTTTCCAATTGTTGGGTAGTGGAGATGGTTTAACTCTATCCTTTGAGATTGTCATGATTGTTCCTAGATAATTTTGAAGATAAAAAGTAATCAATATAATATTTCTAACTCAAATCTTCTATGATGATCACAATAAATAAATAAAAAACTCACCTTCATCAGGATGAAAGATGCTTAGCAAACAAACATATTCGTCAAATCCAATAACTCCATTTTTCTTGATGTCTAATGGCTCAAACAGCTGCAGTAATGCAATCAAGAAATCAAAAGATTTGGGCTGATAGCCTTAAAATAAGATTCATCCTAGATAGAAAAGATTAAAAGAGCTCAAATTAATGCCTTCTATATGGAAAATATAAAGAAAAAAATAACACACTTACTTGACAAGTTGATATAGTACATGTAGAGTGTTTGGAAATGAGTACACAAAAGCAGCTGACATACAATTAGATACAGATCAATTAGTTTCAGTAACTACCTCGGCTAAGTTGTGTCCATGATGCCTTTTGTCAACAATTGCCAAAGCACAGTACTAAATAATGCCTTTATGGTCATCAGAAGTTGCTGCTGTGAAGACCTGTTGCGTCTATGGTCATACGTTTAGGGTCATCAGAAGCTGCTGATGTGAAGACCTGCTAGGAATTCTCACGATCAGAAATAATATAACTATATCAGCTTGGAAATATTCAAAAATTGTTTATCATATAATAAGAAACATAAATATGATAACCGTATCAAGTAATGCTTACATTCATTTCTAAACCTCCAAAATACCTATGGTTTTGCTGCTACTTCTGCAAACCACAATATAGAAAATGTCATCCTCTAATAAAATTGTAAACTAAACATTGAAGCCATTGTTTAGTGACAACTCAAACTTACCCCATTCCAACTATAGTGCAGGTGATGCTAGCTGAACTACTTCCCCACTCGAAAGTGTTAACCAGCTGCGATCTATATGTACAAAACATTAATAAGACCAGATAAAAATTATAAATCTCCTTATACTAATGATCAGAGATTATTACCAATTTTGATCCCATATATCAACTTGCGCAGTGCCGGCTGTTGCGAAAAAGATCACCTTCCCACTAATGGTCCACAACCCCAAAACGATAAAAAAAATATTAAACTCATATTAGCCCCATTAAAAATACTGAAGATCGTGTTGTGTACATCAACTATTTTCAATAAGTTCATAATAAGCCCATCAAATAAGATAAAACAAACACACTCTTGAACTTAAACGTCCTAAAACCCTACTAATATTATCCTAATAAACTAATATAGGACAAAAAATACGGGACAAAATAGAAGAAAAGAAATTATACCTGATTCAATTGTAGTGGTGCTTTGGGCCAATGCGGCCATTCAACTAAAAGAAAACCTAATACAAAACACTCACGAATTCGAAAATCGAAATAACTGCAAAATGGATTTACCCACAAATTCAATTTAATAGATTATACCTTAGAATCGGCCATATCGATTGTGTGAGTTTGAGAATGTGGTGATCGATTTATGATATTGATAACCAATTAAGGGTTTTCTGAAAAGAGGGATCTTTGGTGTAGGTGAAATTGAATCCGGTTTTAGTGGGATTAGGTTATTGATCCAAGTTTGATTTTGTCGAAGTTAAATTTTGTTGATATAGTGATGATGAATTTCTTGAAGGTTTGATTGAAGAACGAATTTTGTTTAAACAATTTGGTTTGGGGATTTTTGATTAGGGGTTTGAGAGGATTTAATTGAGGTGTGTGTGTGTGTGTTTTTTTGAGATGGAAAGAATGGAATGGATTGTTTGTGAGTTGTTCCGCCCAAAACACGTTCCACAAAATCGACGGCTCATGAATTTTTGGGAGTTTACACGTGGCAATTGATTAGTATTTTTGCAAGGAGAAATTGTAGGACAACACTCCTTTATATATATATATATATATATATATATATATATATATATATATATATATATATATATATATATATATATATATATATATATATATATACTAGACGTCAAGGCCCGCCCGATGGGCGGGCATGACTTGTAATTTTATTTTGTAAGTTGTACTTTTTATGAAACCATTTTTAGGGAGCTCGACGGGTGGGCATGATTTGTAAGCTTAATTTCGATGACTTTATTTATTATGAAATTATTTTGTAAGGATTTTTTTGTAGGGGTAATCGACGTTGGGAAGATGGGGGGTGCATTGTTTGTATTTAGTGTATAGTTTAATATAGTGTATAGTTTATGATAGTAATTACTATTTGTTAAGGTCTTTTATTGCATTTACTTAATTTTTTTTGTTAAATCTAGTTTATTGACATTACAACATTTTGATTGTGTAACATTTAGAAATGCATGCAAGTTCTGTAGCATACTAATTACTAAGCTATGCCTATAGTCTTGGTGTGCCATCTTTTAATTTTCTCAAATGTAATTGATTGCATCCTGTCCAGAACAATCATAACTGGATTATCGATAACACAAACAAATTGATAAGAACAAACTTCCACCTTCCAAAATATATGTGCTCGAGAAAAAAAAAGGTGAATCATACTATCTTGATCTTATATCTACATTCACATGTTGGTAACCTTTGTTAATCGATTTACTTACTGAAAGAATGAAACCCAACTCGTTTGATTGGCTATTTGTATTTTATTTATGTTTATATTTAAGTTAGTAATCTGTAGCTGCATGTGTGGATCTTTGTTGTTTGCCTTATGATCTAACTAACTTGATTAAGTATTTAATATAGGACCTGTTGATTACCTATATTAGGAATGTAGCAAAAAAAAATTGCTGGTAGGATCATGTTTTCGGGTAGATCTTCATGAAACCTGTCTGCTATAGGGTGTTGTGGCTATAGAACATAGTTGGTAAGGAAAATACTGTTGCCAGGCAAATGGGTTTTTGGTATATCTTCATGAAATCTGTTTGTTATAGATTGTTTGGGTCGTTGATTATGGGGGTTTAAGTTGTTGGGATTTTATGTTTGATGTTATTTTTGTCGAAGTCAAAACTAATCATTTTGTGAATATGTTTTTTTCCCGGAATGGGTGTATTTGGGTCCGTATTGGTGAAAAACGTTGCCGTGTCTTACGGTTTCCGGTGTTGTTATCGTTGATACTACGTGTGTTTCTTGTCATACCCCCGCATTGTCATACACTGTGGCCAAATAGGGTAGTCTAAGGCCTGAGATATATAGATGTTATGGGCTTTGCACATTACGATGTTGGATGCGTATGTTTTTTTAGTCATTGAAGATAGTGTATCTCGTTCTCTGAATTAGTAATTGTTCTAAGGGCCGTGTGTGTTACCTTTAATAATGAATGTCAATGCTTTGCAATCGTTGTACTGATACTCTATGGTTGAAAGCAGGGAAATGGATCAACAATTTATGGTTCGCCTTAATGAAGAAACAAATCCGGAATACCAGGTTTGTATGCTGGACTACTTGTAAATATGGAATTGCAAGTGATTTTGTTCTTCCCTAAATGTATAACTTTTTAATTGTAACATGTGTTCTTAGCATTATAAGTGACTTAAGTTTTGCATTTATAGAGGTTGCCTACGGTATTTGCCGAGAGATTTTATGAAGACGAAGAGTACATATTTCTTATCGGGAACAATAGATCCAGGTATATATGTTTGATAAGGCTTATGGATGGTGATATGCAAGTTCACGGAGATGAGTGGAGAAAGTTTGTAGAGGATAACATCCCGCCCTCAATCAAAACGCTACATTTCGTGAAGGAGGCATTGGGTACTTTCTACGTTACTGGATACAACGTGGACGGTACAGAAGGTCCTGGTTATGAAGGTCTTGCTGTGAGGAACAGAGATGTGAGGTGCTTGGCTATATTCCGTGATGGAGGACAGGTACGTTTCAGGAATTTACCGCCCTATATACATGGTTTTTAGTTTCCATAGATGTAAACATATTATGAAATATCGACAAAATTTTACATTGTTGGTAATATATTTAGTGTAGATTATGGTTAATATGCAAGAGACTGTCGACGTGAAACGATCACGGTAAAAATAGTGTTATAACGCGTAAGCAGAGGAAAATATTTAAAAAATGTTATAATACGTAAGCAGAGGAGAATATACATGTTTGTTATAAAGTAAATTGAGTTACAGCTGTGTTTAATTATGTCTATTTTGATAGCTGGCATTAAGTTTATTTTAGAGTGAACGATGGTTAATATGCAAAGGTGTTTAATGTGAATACATGGAGTCTATATTTGCGAAGTGTATCGGTATATGTTTGTAATAAAAAAGGGATACAATGCTTAAACAGAGAAAAGGTGGGTGGATGATGTGAATGGTTGGACTTTCACGTGTGCCTGTTCTTAATAAATGGTAATTGTATTTCATAAGATTTAATTGGTGCTTGACAGTGGTACAGTATTCGTTTCTGGCTATATGTTTGGGTTTGATATGCTGTTAAAAAAGGCAAAATAAATGGTATAAAACTACTACATCGAAAATCTGATATAATGAATATAAATGAAGCCTGTTACTAAGTAGATATCCGTAGTCAACAACGTTGGTATATATTTTGAGTAAACAACAACGTTGGTACACTTTGTGGCTGTTGTTGATGCGTGGGATTTTAAAAATACCCAAGTAAATCTTATAAAATAATTGTATCACATCTGGGATTAATGCATCTAAATGAAAATTGAAATCAAGTAGATATCTGTACGGAAAAATGTTGCCACACATTTTGAATGTAATTTCCATGTATTCTGTTCATGCGCTCTTTTTTCATGCTGAAAGTGCAGGTTCTTCCAGGAGATTTTTTACAAAACTTATGGAATGACACATTGACAGTTCATGCCAATGGTGTTAGTGCTGTGGTGAACAATGAAAGGGTGCAGCTGGACATAAACAGTGTTGTGAGGTCTAACAGGTTGTTTGGTGGGGCTTGGGATAAGCTTGTTGCTGATTTTGGAATCGAAATTGGTCAGCCGATGGTGTTCACTAATTTAGGTGATTATCAGTTGAATCTGGCACTTTTCCGACACAATGGTACCTGTGTGTATCCGGAGACTGTCCAGCCAACATTGCTGAGGGTGCTCGGGCGTGAGATACCAGGCTATGCAATGGAAGGTTTGAACACTTTCACCCGTGAATCTTTTTTAGAAATACATTGACTAATATTGCCTTGGTAAACATATTTTTAGAGGAAATAGACCACCATACGTATTATATCGATTAACCTGGTGTTTGTAAATGTAATCTTAGATGAGAGAGCTCACCACAGATGCACCTGGCGAGGACACACGCAGCATAACGATGAGAACCATGTGTTTTATGTTATGCTTGATGGGACGGTGCTGGAGTTTTACCACGTGGTAAGTAATTGAGGGATACAGTAATAATGAAATTTGTATAAATCTAATTTTGATTGATTATAATTTGTCAAATCTTGTTAATCCACAATGTCTGAACAAATTATATATTTTCAAAAGTCTGTACCCAAGAATTTCTCCGTCGATCATGAAATGCACAGATATAGGGTGGCGATTCTTATGCACGCTGATGAGAGGTTCATTGTCAAGATTGCCACGGTCAACGACTCTCAAAGGCCAAACAGGCAACGTGCAGTCAAGTTGAACGGGAATTTCAAGGCGTTTGCAGACATGTGTGGGTTCAGGCATGGGAGGTTACTTCGTTTTAAGTTGGTGAACACCATTGTGGAAACTGTAGTGGCTGAAAACAATGAGATTCCAGTATTTCATGTGTGTTAATTTTGCAGTTGGTTGTGGTGGTCCTAAGCACATTTGATGTTGGTTCATATCTGGTTTGTGACATTTGAATAGACAAACACGTACGTGTTTGGCTCACTATGGCAAGTAGCGTTGTAACTCCAAACACAAGACACGTAATCACTGGTGTGTGCCTATTTTGTTCTATGTTTATAGGTGCAGAATACACTATGTATGGTAACTGCAGTAACATTTATGACAGCATCAACTCAATATGCTGTAATTTTGTAAATGCTAAAAATGCTCGTTTTATCAACAGATGTTGCTTTGTTTAATTTGTCTGTTACTTTACATGGAAAAAGATAGTTTAATCGCTTAGAATGTATATGTGCAACTGCTAAGATGCGACAACAAACAGATAGCCATTGTTAATGAAAGGTTAGTAACGTACTTGTTTAACGGTAAACTGTATAATTTAACAACAATCTTTAGATGCGAAACAATGCTTCTTTATACACAACGTTCGTCGTTGATTTTGAGTATTGCCCATCCTCATCACAACAAAGGATCTTCAAACCTTTTTTGTTCTTGACGCGAGATACTGCCACGTAAAGCTGGCCGTGTGAGAACACTGGTCGTTGGAGAAACAGCCCAACTTGCGTCAATGATTGGCCTTGACTTTTATTAATGGTCATAGCGAAGCACGGTGATACTAGGAATTGTCTTCGATTAAATTTAAAAGGAATTTTGGTTTCTGATGGACTTAATACCATACGTGGTATAGCACAAACAGTACCAACACTTCCACCTGATATAATCTTAGCCTCAATTATATTAGTACCGAGTCTGCGAACTTGTAGCCTTGTTCCATTGCATAACCCAGCTGTTTGATCAATGTTTCTCATACACATAACAGGGGTGCCTATTTTCAGATTCAATAAATGACGTGGGAGTCCGGCTATCTTAATGCTGTTAAGAAACTCACACGTGTATAATTCTGGATTGAAAGTTGTGTCTTCATCAGCAATACCAATTGAGTCGGAACTTAGATACGTTGTTGGATCTCCATCGAGTAGTTTAAGCATCCTGTCGTTGATCATATCCACAAGTTCATGAGTTGGGGCGAGGATGGCCCTTTCTTGAAAATAGGACGGACTGTAAAGGTTCTTAAGCGAATCTGGGTAAGTTTCTTCTATTATAGTACCAACATGATCTTCGGAATCCGGGATGAGCATACCGTCCGCGAATTCAACTGTCGATTCTTTGTTTTCTTTACCTCCGATTGTTCCATTTCCAATTGACAGTATCCAGTCCGCAAAGTCTTGGATTTCTTTATGCTCAGAATTATTTTTACTTGTTCCGAGCCTCATGTTGATGTTCAGTCGTAGTACCGTACAATGCTCCCACAGGTATGAAGAGTTTATTGATGCACGTACGATTTGTTGTCTTGAACCATTCGTGATGACCGGAAGGATTTGGCGAAAGTCACCTCCAAATAAAACCACTTTTCCTCCAAACACTTGTCCAGATGGTGTTGATAGGTGCGGCCTACATATGTCTCTTAGTGTCCTATCGAAGGCTTCGTAACAATGTCTATGTGTCATTGGAGCTTCATCCCATATGATTAGTTTGCATGTCCTTATAAGCTCAGCAAGTTCACTATCTGCTGGGATATGGCACATAGAATCATCGACCACATTGATGGGAATTGCAAATCGAGAATGTGCCATTCTTCCCCCTCCAACAAAAGCGCGGCTATACCGCTTGATGCGACATTTAAAACTATACCTCCTTTCGATCTAATTGCTGCGGACAAGGTCTTGTAAAGATACGTTTTACCCGTGCCCCCGTATCCGTATACGAAGAACATACCTCCTTTTGTTTCGTTGACAGCGTCCATTAAAGTATTATATATATCTCTCTGTTCGTTTGTTAGCGTACCAAAGAGCTTGGTATGTTGTTCACGTAACTCGTCTTTGTTGTATTTTAACTCATCCGATATGAGTCTATTGTAATGTGCCATAAGCAACATTTCGTTTGGGAAAGGCATGTTTGGGATGTTCCGCAAACTTTTATTGTTACAAAGCAGCATGTGTTCGATATATGTAAGACATATGTTCTTTCTTTGCTCGGCTGAAAGTTCCAAATCTGCAAAAATTAAATGCACATTTTTTAGTTTAATTCTAACACACAAACTAATAGACATATATTAATTTTCACATGCTTGTAACTTTGTAATAACAACCCAACACACACACATTTGGATGGTTTATTAGCGACCATCACTGTGAGGTAGTAGTTTTTTTTTTTTTGTTTAATTCGATTTTTTAGTTTTATAAATAAAGGTTCCATTCCAGAGGCACTAAAACACTCATTTTGTTAACAGTATTTGGGCGCTTTTTTTTTGAACGTTTGTGGAAATATAGGAGGGTTTGAACTGGTTTATGGAATACCACTGGTTTGTTATCGATGGCTTATGTTGTTTAGTACACGATTATAAGGCTAAAGTGGTATGATGCTATTTTGCGGGGTAATTTTAGAAGCAGTGAAATTCAATGATTTGGGGTTACTTTCATAAAACTCTGGTATAGAACCACACCTGATTATTGGGTAAGTTTTTTTTTTTTTTTTTTTTTTTTTTTTTTTTTTTTTTTTTGCCTTTGAATGTGTATTTTAAAATGTTTGATATTTTTAGTCAGGGTTTTTTTGTCTTTAACTCACTAAAGCTGTTCGAATTATTTTCAGAAACATGGGTTCCCAGTTCTTGATCAAACTTGACAACCATTATTTGGAAGGTCGGGTGTGCATAAAGGAAAGCGACGGGAACGTTTATTACGGGAATATTAAGGCAATATCCCAGTGTTATACGTTTGATGTTGCTGCCTGTTTGGTATGGTGCTGCTGAATAAGTGCTTTAGGTATGTTTTTTGTGAACCTAAACTTTTATTATGGATAATGTCAGACGTTAGGACATGTATGTGTAAACTATGTGTATTTGTTAGTTGTGTGTGATTCGTTTATAAAGAATTATAATGATATCAGTTAGACAATTGAGTAGATATTAAGAGATTGTATTACAATGAAAATTTCATACCTGGATCATTTCTTTTTATTCGTTCCGCGTGTAGTACGTCAGTAGCCATTACCTCCCACGTTTTCTCGTAAACAAATTCTGGTCGAGACATGCAATCTGTCAGAATAAGAATGACATAAAATTTCCGTAGGTAGTTTCCGGTTCCCCATAGGCTGGCTTCTAACAACCCGTCAATGTATTCTTTATCGTCTTCCAGTAGACCTCGTGCCTGGCACGCCTCTTTGTATGTGCTGTACGTAACACCTTCAAATTTTTTAAAATCGATCCAATCTCGTGCGCCTGGGACCTTGTTAATCAGGACTCGCAGGTAGAACAGTTCACCGGTTGATGGTGATACGTGATGCACACGTCCAATTGACGTGCCTCTTTGTCTTTTAACCCAAACTCTATCCTCTTGTTTCCATACATAGTGTTGTGGAAATTCGTGGTAAAGTAAAGCCCTCGCTTCTACATCAGTCTCGTTTGTTTTCATCCACTGTACGAATTTTGTGTCATTTATGGATGCCTTATCCAACGTACAGTCAATGCTTTCCGAAGCATCAAATACGACCGAATGTTCGCCTTCTAAATGAAACGGCAATCGTTCAACCGGAGGGAATCTGTAATGTATGTCAAATTTGTAAATCCTCCATGCTGCTTCACAAGCCGAAAGATATCGACAGTCGTAGTAATCACTGACTTCGTCTATCTCTTGGTCTTCTACCGCCGCTGTAGCCCTATCTGGACCCTTGTTTATATATTTGAAAAGGTATTTTATAGAACCCATTTGGTTGCACCACTCCACGTTAATATGCGATTGGTACCCGCCTTAACAACCCGGGTTGTAAGGGACCACGTATCCGTTGTGCAATTCTGAACCACTTTTAGTTACTGTATAACCGTCGTTCCTCCTCTTATAAAGTGCGTAACCATTCTCGTCTATGACTGTTGAATCGTTAAACTCTTTGGGGAATTTCTTTGTACATTTGTTTTTAACCGTACATAGACAAGTAGGGCGCTGTGGGCCACATGGTCCATGCATCATATGATCGGTAACGATCTCGTATAGTTCAGGATCTTCGTTTTTATCAGGTATTTCTGCTGAAATAAAACGATCAATTTGGCGGGTTGTCTTGATTTTATCACGTTCTTCCAGAAAAAGCAAAATATGAGCATGTGGCAGACCTCTTTTTTGAAACTCGACAGTATAAACAGCTGTAATAGGTTGATAGTGTTAAGCATGACATACAATTAATAATAACGGATTCAATTACTTTGTATTTGTTAATAAATGTATAATGATTGTACCTGCTTTCAAATGTCCAAAATAATTCCGGTCTTTAAAATCCCTCATTAAAGAGTCCAGTTTTTGTTTAAAGACTCTTGTTATGGCGTCAGGTCTGTCTTCAGGCTTCAGCCCACTCTTTGCGACAAAACGTGCAATTTCCGGCCAGTTTGGGTTGCACGTGAATGTTATAAACAGGTCAGGATATTCGTAAACCTTGCATATTGTCATGGCATCCAAATAATTTTGCATCATGTATCTTGGACTTTGATGAACTCAAATAAGTACATTTTATTACTATCATTTATCCTATTAATTTGACTTGTTTTACTATATTATGTATGAGGATTGATACTTAATCGTTTACTTTTGTAATTCTCAGGTAAAAACAAGCATTTGGTGAAACTTGGCGATTTTGGACTAATAATGGAGCAAAACGTACATAAAGCGAAAGTCTACTGACATGGACAAGATCAAGTCAATTCTGCTCCAGATGCGCCGCATCTCACTATCAACATGCGCCGCATCTCTATCAAGATATCACCAGATACGATCCAAGATACAAGAGGACATGCGCCGCATCTAATCAAGGGTTGCGCCGCATCTTCTGGCGGTGTACGAATATTCCTGAATATTATAATCTTGGACCCCACGCGAAGTTAAGTACATGCGCCGCATCTACTTAAGTAGATGCGCCGCATCTTCCCTCAGACACAAACTATAAATACCCCGTAGACCAGACGAGATAGAGAGTTCGAAACCCTAAAACCGAAGTTCGGACAGCAGAGCAGAAGGACGAATTCAGTCAAGAGGCAGCACAAGACACACCCAAATCGAAGATACAAGAGCTGTAAGAAGGTGCTGCATGTATTTAATTCATTAAGTAGTTTTGTTTTATTGTTTTAGCAAACTTTAATTCATCAGGATTGGTGGCTTGTGTAATGTGACAACGGAAAGATTGCACTCCCTTTAATACTTGCTTTCCCATCAATTAAAGTTTATATGTTGATGTCTTTGGTTACTACTTATTAGTGCATTGATAACCTCTGTGTTTATTAGTGGCTTGCGGGCACCCGACTGCGGGACAAGGTGTGGCTCCCACGGTTGTTTCTAAATTGATCACTTAGGAATAACTTTTAGACATAAGTAATCATTAAGGGTTTACTCGCCGATGAGAATAGGACCAACGAGAAAGGGTTAATTACATACACTTCATATAAAGCTATCAATAAAACAAGTGACAAACTACTTAATCATAAGGACAGCCCTCTTATTGTCTCTAGTATCTATCTGTGTACGTGTGTGCTACTTGCTGAATTCGTGCCTATTGGTTTATTTTATTATTTAATTGCAAACAAAACTGTGCCAGTCTCTCAGGCTGAAACCCCCTTGCGTTAGGATATTAAAATACTGATTAGATTAACTAGATTATACGTTCCACTCTTAGTGATCGACACTCTACTTACCATTATCTTCATACTGACCGGGTACACTGCTCGTTAAGTGTGTGTGTTATTGATAAGTCGGCTAAATATAAATTTAAAACTTGAGTAGGCATTAAAACTGCTAAACCGCAACGACACATCACGCGCATCAAGTTTTTGGCGCCGCTGCCGGGGAGTGAATTGTTATTTTCTGTTAATTTGATTAGTATTTTAATTAGGTTTTTTTTCTTTTTATTAGATTAATTGCATCATTGTACTATTTTGCATATTTGTTGTATTGTGTGTTAATTGTTTTCTTTTATTTTTGTGTGTTTATTTTTGTTTGTGTGTTTAATTTTTGTTTTTATTTTTCGTATTTTTCTGTTCTGCTATCGTTGTACTGTGCTAAATCGAACGATACGGCGCATCTGATCCCTCAGATACGGCGTATTGCGTTTAATATTTTTTTTAATACAACGCGTTTAATTAATTCGATACGACGCATCTTTTCCCCAAGATACGGCGTATCTGTTTTTAATAAGAAAATTTTTCTAAGCGATAAAATAATACGACGCATCTTCTTTTGAAGATACGGCGTATCTGATTTTGATAAAAAAAAATTTTTTCTGAACGTTAAACGCCATACGACGCATCTTCTTCTGAAGATACGGCGTATCTATTATTTTAATTAAAAACAGTTTGCGAATTATTAAACAGATACGACGTATCGATCTCTGTCGATACGGCGCATCTTACTGAATCAAAAATCTTTTATTTTTAAACGTAACGAAAATACGGCGCATTAACTTTCGTTAATACGACGCATTTAATTTTAATTAGATAAATTGATTTTTGATTGACTAATTCGATACGGCGCATTCATAAATTCTAAGCGGCGTATCTATTTTCTGGATAAAGTCTGATTAAATTTTTAACGATTATAAGATACGGCGTATCCAACTTTTTGGATACGGCGCATCGTCTGCAGATATCAGTTACTTGTATTCATATATCCGTTTCAATATTCATTAATTTCTCTTCTAGCGGGCAGATCCTACTGATGCTTTTGTAATTATTTCAGAAGGATAATGGAGGGATTCGGAGAACTAATCGAGTTCGAAGACAATTTTATGAACGATGTATTAGTGCATGGAAAATCACCAGAACCTTACAATGGGGACTACATTGAACTTGATGACCTTAATGGACCATTAGAATCTAATGACCTATTCATGGATGATGCGGAATCTGAGTTAGAAGAAGGAGAAATTGTGGATAATCCAAGAGTCAACGTTATTACTACTAGAAACTACGATGAATTTGAGGGATATGATGGTTCTTGGGATTACGGTGAAAGGATCAACACCAATTGTGCTTACAATTTACAATTCCCATGCATGATTGGGTACAAGTGTATTGACGCCAATTTCTTTCCTATTTTATCAATCAATGTCATGTCAAGAAGCTTTTACAATTCTATTATGAGAAATAAAAAGGAGTATAAAGGAAAGAATGTAGTTGGAGCCTTCATTAATGTCCCGATCTTCGTTGGACGCTTCACTATTGTTACTGAATTCGTAGTTATTGAGGACATGAATGCCTATTGTGACAGCAATATGGGTGAAGTAATTGTTGGAAAACCATTTTGTAGAGAGATCACTATTAATGCAAAACGATTTGAAGGAAAGATCACCTTCCAATGTGGAAGCGACATTATCACTTATATGATGCCCCGTACTCACCCTGGATTTAAATATGCTACTAGTAGGGTTTGCTACAAATTCTCTCCATTCCTTTTTATTAGTGATGATGACATGAAGAGAGGAATTGAGTACCCGTATCAAAAGATGGAAGGATTCTATAAAGGAGTTTTGAATTTGGGACCTGAATATATACGAGACGATTCGGTTGCTAAATGGATCCTACGTGGCCATGTAGGAATCAATGATCGAAAGTAAAGAGCTGAACGTGAGTCTAACTTGAAGACTCTGGAATAAAGACAAGTGCTTGCCGGGAGACAACCCGGAGATTTATTATTCTGTTTTCTGTGTCGAGTCAGTCCAGGCCGCACGAAGATACGGCGCATCTCAGTCCTGAGATGCGACGCATCTCCTGCAATGGTCATATCTTATTTTATTTTTCTGCAATTTTTTTAATTTTAGACTTTAAAACTATTTATCAGTTATTTTAATGCGGCGCATCCCTGGTTAAGGATGCGGCGCATCTTTATTCTGATCCGTATTAATTCCAGGCTCGATACGGCGTATCTTCTTCAATAGGATACGGCGCATCGACTGACCTGATGATTTTCAGTTTTCATTTTTTAAGTTTTATTTTTCCTAACTACTAATGTATTATGCAAGTTGAACCTTTCTTATCTTAGGTGTGTTTTAAAGTGTTGGTGGTATTATAGTTTCCTGAATTTCCTGTGGATACATCAAGTATGAAGATTGAACGTTCTAATCCACATGGAAGATGATTTTTGCTCTTACACTAATGGAGGATCATACCGAGCAAATCTCAGGGGAGTTTTTCTGTTCTAATTCTTTTTATTTTCCAGTTTTTAACCTTTTATACAAACAACGAGGACGTTGTTTAACTTAAGTGGGGGGATAGGAGAATTAGAACACTTAACAATTACTTGTCCTAAACTTTTTCAAAAATTATGCTTAAACTGTGCTTAATATATTAAATTTAAAAATTTTTTAGCATGTTTTTGTTTAAGATCTAAGTTGCATAACTGCACACATGACGTTATTTTCAAAAATTGTGATTTTTCAAAATTCACAAATCTATGAGTGTGCCGGTGACTTGTAAACTTTAGAACTTGGCTTGTATACTATTCGAGACCACCATAATAAGTATTATTTTAGATAATTGGAATGACTTGTCTAACTTGGTAAAAATTCTAGGATTACACCAAATAGCCTTTATATGTTATGTGTTATTAACTAACTACACTGGTTAGTTAACCCCCGTATAAAACCCTTTGTTACTCTCACTTTTAGAGTAAGATACCCCTAGAAAAACCCTCAGAGCCATTCCTTTCGTTTCTTACACCTATGTTTAAAATGTTTCGTTACACCCTTACACCTTAGCCTACCCTGTAGATTAAGATCCGTGGTTGGTTAATTGCTATAGGCAGAGTGTGTTTCCTTACATTACCTGTGTTCGCGTGCGTAATTCATTATCTATGGTTAGGTCGGGAAATTGCACAATGCAAATTGGAGTGAAAGTAAATATTGTATATTTTTGAGTTTATTTTTCGTGTGTTTACTACTTTCACTATTTACCATTATTTCTGAAGTTATGAAAAGTATGGAAAAATTATCCGGAAAGAAAGTTATAGTGATGTGGTGAAATTTTACACATCTATGTTTATGTTTCAAATAAAAAAAAAAAAAAAAAAAAAAAAAAAAAAAAAAAAAAAAAAAAAAAATCGAAAAAATGAGAAAAGAAAAAGAAAAAGGGAGTGTTGGAAGTTTGTTATAACCAACAATGTAAAGTTATATAAGTGGTCGATATCACCACTATTTGTTGTACTATATCTATGGATTGAATGGGAATTGGCAGTTATGGGAACGCCAATTAAGGTTTATTCTTTGATTAAGATCTTGTTGAGTATAATTCGTGTCTACCTAAAGCGTGTGTTTCAAGTGTTAAAGCGTGAGTTATTCAATGATATGAGTCTTATTCATGGGATGGTTGGGATAGTGATTAACCACACTTAGGATTTTAATTTATTTGTTTTGTTTATTTTTATTTTTACACCAATTTATATCCCAAATATTATCCATACCCTTCATTATTCTTTATCCAACCAAACCTTTGATTTATTGAGATTAGGGATTTGAGCAATCTTAAGTATCGTAGTCGTGGATTCGGCTATGTATTTATGATTTTGTCGCCCTTTTTGATATATTATTATTGGTGAAGTTTGGACCTATCTTTAGCCTATTCGAGTTAAGGATTTGAGCAATTGCAAGTATCGTGTTCGTGGATTCGATCATGTATTTGTGATTTTGTCGCCTTTTCTGGAATTTGAGATCGATAGTGAAAAAAGAATAATTAACCCTTAAGCCTAAAAACCCTTTTTACCGCTTTAGACTTGTTATTCCTTAGCTTTAGTGGTGGAGATGTGTATACTTGCCAAGCTTATGATAGAATATTCGTCACGACTGGACAGTTAAACGATTAGATTTGCTTTTATCGACTTATTTTATTTTACTTCTAATTCGTTAAGTGTTTAGTTGTGTGATTATGAAATGAACGAATACATGCTTAACTATAAAAATAAATCCTAACATCTTTTAGGATACATTTTCATGAGATTTAATCTAAGGTTTACTTGGGGACAAGTAAAGTTTAAGTGGGGGGATATTTGATGAACTCAAATAAGTACATTTTATTACTATCATTTATCCTATTAATTTGACTTGTTTTACTATATTATGTATGAGGATTGATACTTAATCGTTTACTTTTGTAATTCTCAGGTAAAAACAAGCATTTGGTGAAACTTGGCGATTTTGGACTAATAATGGAGCAAAACGTACATAAAGCGAAAGTCTACTGACATGGACAAGATCAAGTCAATTCTGCTCCAGATGCGCCGCATCTCACTATCAACATGCGCCGCATCTCTATCAAGATATCACCAGATACGATCCAAGATACAAGAGGACATGCGCCGCATCTAATCAAGGGTTGCGCCGCATCTTCTGGCGGTGTACGAATATTCCTGAATATTATAATCTTGGACCCCACGCGAAGTTAAGTACATGCGCCGCATCTACTTAAGTAGATGCGCCGCATCTTCCCTCAGACACAAACTATAAATACCCCGTAGACCAGACGAGATAGAGAGTTCGAAACCCTAAAACCGAAGTTCGGACAGCAGAGCAGAAGGACGAATTCAGTCAAGAGGCAGCACAAGACACACCCAAATCGAAGATACAAGAGCTGTAAGAAGGTGCTGCATGTATTTAATTCATTAAGTAGTTTTGTTTTATTGTTTTAGCAAACTTTAATTCATCAGGATTGGTGGCTTGTGTAATGTGACAACGGAAAGATTGCACTCCCTTTAATACTTGCTTTCCCATCAATTAAAGTTTATATGTTGATGTCTTTGGTTACTACTTATTAGTGCATTGATAACCTCTGTGTTTATTAGTGGCTTGCGGGCACCCGACTGCGGGACAAGGTGTGGCTCCCACGGTTGTTTCTAAATTGATCACTTAGGAATAACTTTTAGACATAAGTAATCATTAAGGGTTTACTCGCCGATGAGAATAGGACCAACGAGAAAGGGTTAATTACATACACTTCATATAAAGCTATCAATAAAACAAGTGACAAACTACTTAATCATAAGGACAGCCCTCTTATTGTCTCTAGTATCTATCTGTGTACGTGTGTGCTACTTGCTGAATTCGTGCCTATTGGTTTATTTTATTATTTAATTGCAAACAAAACTGTGCCAGTCTCTCAGGCTGAAACCCCCTTGCGTTAGGATATTAAAATACTGATTAGATTAACTAGATTATACGTTCCACTCTTAGTGATCGACACTCTACTTACCATTATCTTCATACTGACCGGGTACACTGCTCGTTAAGTGTGTGTGTTATTGATAAGTCGGCTAAATATAAATTTAAAACTTGAGTAGGCATTAAAACTGCTAAACCGCAACGACACATCACGCGCATCAGACTTCCAGTGAATGACGACGGTAAAATAACCTTTTTCCCTCGTAACATGACCCCAGAATCTTCCTGCTCCGCTAATTTCGCAAGTTTAGAATTTGTTTCACTTCTCAAATCCTTCTGCTGATTTTTAATAAACGACATTCTTTCAGATTCTACCATAGTGTATGCGTCAACAATAAATTGTTGGCATAGTCTCCTTGCGTTGAGTATCATCGAGAAAACACCCGTCCTTTCCTGCAGTCGATACGCAAAATACTCCCTCATTGTTACCCTTGTTTTCTTGTTTGTTGGTGTACGATCAGTAACACCCACGTGGAATATATCTGTCCAGTAACCATCTTCTGTGTATGGGAATAGCAGTGGGTAGTGCAATGCTAGATACGATGGGTGCAATTCACTTATTCTTTTAAGACCGCCTTCCTGTGGGTGTAAAATGATGTCCCTTTTATTAGCTGTTGTGTCAAAATCACCAACTATTAGACCTCCAATTTCATCAGCCGTTGGTAGGTTATAGTTTCGACCATCTCGTTCTCTTGTACCGATAAGGCGTAATCTGAACCTCGTTTCATCATGTCTCTTAACCAACTGTTCTCCAGCCATTCTGAACTGAGCAACCAATGGATTAATGGTATCCAGCATGTCGCGTAAGTCAACAATCAGTTGATGGTCTACGATATAGGTACTTGATGTTGTTGCGCCATCGTTTGGGCTGTATAAAACAAATACAATTATACTAATATAGTGTTGCTTATCTAAGAATGAATGAACAACGTACATGTACTGATGTAATAATTATTGGTGGAATACCTGACCGAATTAATCCTGTTTTGTATTTCGTTCTGGGGGTCATAAATATATAGTTGCGCAAAAACAGGGGGTCTATCGCCCTCAGGCAAGAGGCTCCCCATCCTGTGGTAATTTTCTCCCTGAATCCTGTAACAATATGGTCCATATCCCTGGTTAACAGACGTATCCTGTTTTGCACCCATAGATGTGAATGAAAACAACGAATTGTATCGCCTAATGTTATCAACAAAATCCTTGCTCTTTGGATGTTCACCATTCATAAGCTGGGCTAACAATTGTGGTGGATTCTTAACTTCCGTTCCTAATTTCACCTTTCCTTTACCACAACATATAGAGTATGATCCAGTGCCTGAAGTTGTCGACCCCACTATAGACTCAGCATGCCACAACAGTGCGTCGCAGGATTCACACGTGTAAATGGGATCTCCATGTTCAAGATAATCTGAGAATAGCAAATAATTAATTAAATTTTAAAGGAAAAAAGAAAAACCATCATTTTGTTTTGGGCATAAATGTTGTCTTTGGTAGGGAACTGTCTAACGAATGTACCATTAGATATTCCTTTAAACATGTTTATCTGTCCATCGTGATTGTGTGCTGAGGTGGCATTATTTAAACCTTCGCGCCTAGGGATTTTTTTCGTAGGTGTCATTATTTTGTCCTGCAGCCGCTGTGATTTGCGTTTCGAAGTGTGCACACCAGAGTGGATGGTTCCAAGGTACACGGGCTCTTTATCGATTGCTGCAGCAAAAGTGAATGAATAACAGGTAATGATTAAAATATTTATTAGCTACTTGTTCAAAAAATTAAAAATGGATTACGTGTTTTGGTCGGGTCTTTGAAAGGACGCCCTCTCGGTCTCTTTGTTGGTGTTGGATGTTCACAGCTTGTTTGTTGGTTGATTCCTTTTCCCGTGTTTGTTTTGGTCTGAGAAGGTGTGCGAGTTGGCCGGATACTTAAGCTTCCGACATCTGTTGTAAAATAAAGACACATTAATATAACTGATTGCTCGTTGTTGTAGGCAAACATAGCCTGTAATTATCATGATATGTAGTTTCTATAAATGATATAACATGTTTGGACTGGGTATATTGGTGGTCGTCCCCCAGATCGTATCGGTTTCACAGCTTGCATATTCGATGTGTTACCTATAATTTCATCCTTCCGCTGTGGTCTTCCACGTGGTCGTATTGCTAAATAATCTGATACAGCTGCCATGAAAATAATACTATAAGTACATTGTAAATTTGCCAGGGTTGTATAGCTGATGAACTCAAATAAGTACATTTTATTATCATCATTTATCCTATTTATTTGACTTGTTTTATTATATTATGTATGAGAATTGATACTTAATCATTTACTTTTGTAATTCTCAGTTAAAAACAAGCATTTGGTGAAACTTAGTGATTATGGACTAAAAATGGAGAAAAATGATCAAGATTGGAAAAGGCTGCTGAAATGAAGAGATTGAAGACCATTGCCTGACTTTGAAGAATGCACGCATGCAATTCTGTCATGCGTTGCATATGAAACTTTGGTCAACGAAGAAGAACCAACTTGTTCTACTCCAGATGCGCCGCATTATACTTCTTACATACGGCGCATCACTATCAAGATTTCACCAGTTATGATCCAAGATACAAGAAGACATGCGCCGCATACAATTATGAAGATACGCCGCATCTCAAGGCGGTGTACGAATATTCCTGAATATAATAACCTTGGACCCCACGCGAAGTAAAGTCGATGCGCCGCATCTACTTATTCTATGCGCCGCATCGATGCCTTTGACAGAAACTATAAATACCCCAAGACCAGACGAATTCGAGAGACCTTTTTTTTAGAGAACTTACGAACAGAAAACCAAGAGACGAATTCAGACGAATAGGCAGCACAAGACACACCCGAACGAAGATACAAGAGCTGTAAGAAGGTCCTGCATGTGTTTAATTCATTAAGTAGTTTTGTTTTATTGTATTAGTACACTTTAATTCATCAGGATTGGTGGCTTGTGTAATGTGACAACGGAAAGATTGCACTCCCTTAAAACTGCTTTCCCATTAATTAAAGTTTATATGTTGATGTCTTTGGTGACTTTTATTAGTGCATTGATAACCTCTGTGTCTACTAGTGGCTTGTCGTATGTGACTACGGAAGATCATATTGCTCCCACGGTTATAACTAACCTGATCAATTAGGAATAACTTTTAGACATAAGTATTCATTAAGGGTTTACTCGCCGATAAGATTAGAGCCAACGAGAAAGGGTTAATTACATACACTTCATATATAACTAGCAATAAAACAAGTGACAAGCTACTTAATTATCAGGACAGGTCTTCTTATTGTCTCAAGTATTTATCTGTGTACGTGCGTGCTTATCGCTGATTCGTGCTCATTAGTTTAGTTTATTATTTAATTGCAACCAAAACGTGCCAGTCTCTCAGGCTGAACCCCCTTGCGTTAGATTAGGTTGTATAGCTAACTTAGAATATTAAAATACTGATTAGGATAACTAGATAATACGTTCCACTCTTAGTGATCGACACTCTACTTACCATTATATTCATACTGACCGGGTACACTGCTCGTTAAGTGTGTGTGTTATTGATAAGTCGGCTAAATATAAATTTAAAACTTGAGTAGGCATTAATACTGCTAAACCGCAACGACACATCACGCCCATCAAGTTTTTGGCGCCGTTGCCGGGGAGTGAATTGTTATTATCTGTTAATTTGATTAGTATTTTAATTAGGTTTTTCTTTTTTTTAGATTAATTGCATCATTGTATTATCTGCATATTTGTTGTTTTTATGTGTTTTTATTTTCTGTAATTTTTGTTTGATTTTTGTTTCTTGTGTTTTTTTTTTTTGTTTTTGTTTTGTTTTTGTTTTTTTTTTTTGTGTTTTTCTGCATACTGCTATCGTTGTACTGAGCTTATTCAAACGATACGGCGCATCTATTTTCATAGATACGGCGTATTGCGTTTAATTTTTATAAAATACGACGCGTTTAATTAATTCGATACGACGCATCTTTCCCCAAGATACGGCGTATCCTGTTTTTAATAAGAAATTTTTCTAAACTATAACGCCATACGACGCATCTGTTTCGACAGATACGGCGTATTTATTATTTTAATTAAAAACAGTTTCCGAATTATTAAACAGATACGACGCATCGATTTCTATCGATACGACGCATCTTCTGAATCAAAAATCTTGTATTTTGAAACGTAACGAAAATACGGCGCATTAACTTTTGTTAATACGACGCATTTAATTTTAATAAATAAAATTGATTTTTGATAATTTAATTCAATACGGCGCATCCTAAATTCATAAGCGGCTTATCTATTTTCTAAATAAAAGTCTGATTAAATTTTAACGATTATAAGATACGGCGTATCCAGCTTTTTGGATACGGCGCATCATCTGCAGATATCAGTTATTTTTATTCTTATATCCGTTTCTAAATTCATTAATTTCTCTTCTAGTGAACAAATCCTACTTACGATTTTACCTATGATGACAGGTTTTGCTATGGAAGACATGCCAGTGAACGAATATCTTGCTAAGGAACTCTTGCTTTCGGATTCATTCGAAGTGGAAGTTTTTGATGATGTCAACTTCTATGTGCTCATGATTGATGCCGATTTATTTTCTTGGGAGACCCCTCTTGAAGCTACTTATAAGGAATTCAAACGCTTATGCAATATTGAAGATGGGATATTCTCTTATGATTTACTAATGAGCTACACTGAAGATGAATTGTTACTCTTATGGCCCATCATTGAATCTAAAGGATTAACTTGGACTACTATCGAAGAAAATGATGGGAAATTCCAAATTGAATACATGAACTCAGCAAATGCAGTAAACAAATCGAGCAACAAAAGCTATGAAGTCCAACCTTTACAAACTTATTATATGCCTTATTCCGAACAGTATTAGGGATTAGATGAAAGCTATCTGGACAACGAAAGAATGTATGTTGAATCGGAGATACTATTTCATGGAAAGTTGGTAAGGTTGATGGATATCTCTTTAGAAGAGTGGCTTGAGCTTAAATACGGTGATCCCAAATTTGCTCCTACGCATGAAGTCAAGCAGATTGTGACCTCATGGTTGACACGTAGTTTTAAAGGACAATTTAATGAGTTCATGGAGATAAGAAGGAACATGATTGGTAACACTAGCTTTAACGTTAACCACGATCCTAACAATGTTGATTTTTCAAATTGGTTAGCTAGTAATTTCAATAACCATAAGAGCATGGACCGTGCTACTAAAGATGTGTTATGGGTATATTGGATGAGAGGTGAAGATGAGGAAGTAGGGAGCAACAATAGATCGTCAGATGACAATTCAACGATCAAGGAAGGCATTGAAGAATTATTCAACATTGACATTGATGTGTTCAATTATGAGACACCTTTATGCAAACAATTCAAAGAATTCAATTACCTTCTTCAAGTCGACACTGATGTGCTAACTGGAGATCTTCCGGGATTCAAAACTTATGATGATTTCAAAAACACCTGGTACTACGAATGGAATGACCAAATACCATGGGTTTGGGATAAACCATGGGAATTTGAGCATATTAATCACACTTGTACACCTTTCTGTTTCAAGGATGGGAGTAGTGTATGGCCGACCTGTGATTATAAGAATGATGGAACCTGTAATGGGGGAAGTATAATTGGAATGAAACGGGTTGGAAACGATGTATACTTTGAAGACGATGATTGGTATGAAAAAGTTGAAGACTGCCCACGTAAAGCAGAGGCTTTGCAAGAAAAAGGTAGAATCAACTACTTAAAAGAACTTAAGGGAACATCGAACACTACTTTCTGGGAATGGGTGCATGGACAATTTGATGATTACACAAAGCTTAGTCGACGCTTACTATGGGAATTGGAAAGAGAGTAGGAGGCGATTCAAGATGATAATAACAATGAGTCATTAATTGATGAACTTGATGACTGTTTGATTAAGGATCCTTATTTTAAGTTTGTTGATAAAGACGAAGAAGAATTCATCAAGAGAAAGTGTCAACTACTTGGGATCCCTTATAATGAACCACCCATGATGATTTCTGAAAAATTTAAAGTCATCAAATACTCTTTGGGACCAGATGAGGAATATGTTGCGACAAAGACCAAAAAGTATATTAGATTGAGTCGAACGGAAGAAAATATTGCGGAGCTATACGGGAACATCTTTCGGATGAAAGAAGAAGGATGGCACGTAACAAGAACAAAATAAAGAGCTGAACGTGAGTCTAACTTGAAGACTCTGGAATAAAGACAAGTGCTGACCGGGAGACAACCCGGAGAATTTTTTCCATTCTGTACTGTCGAGTCTGTCAGACCCGCAGAAGATACGGCGCATCTCAATCCTAAGATGCGACGCATCTCCTGCACTGGTCATATCTTATTTAATTTTCTGCATTTTTATTTTTGACTTTAAAACTTTTTGTCGGTTTATTTAATGCGGCGCATCCCTGGTTAAGGATGCGACGCATCTTTTATTCTGATTCGTATTTATTTCAGGCTCGATACGGCGTATCTTCTTCCATAAGATACGGCGCATTGACTGACCTGATGATTTTCAGTTTTAATTTTTACATTTTATTTTTACTAACTACTAATGTATTATGCAAGTTTGAACCTTCTTAACTCAGGTGTGTTAAAGTCTTAATGGTATTATAGATTCCTGCAATTTTTGTGGATGCATCACTTATGGAGCTTAAACGTTCTCATCCACAAGAAGTTGATTTTTGCTCTTATACAAATGGAGGATCATACCGAGCAAATCTCAAGGGAGTTTTTCTGTTCTAATTCTTTTATTTTCCATATTTTAACCTTTGACACAAACAACGAGGACGTTGTTTAACTTAAGTGGGGGGATGGAGAATTAGAACACTTACTTGTCCTAAACTTTTTCAAAATTATGCTTAAAATGCGCTTAATATATCAAAATTTA
Organism: Artemisia tridentata subsp. tridentata; assembly: GCA_021014915.2. Classification (NCBI taxonomy): domain Eukaryota; kingdom Viridiplantae; phylum Streptophyta; class Magnoliopsida; order Asterales; family Asteraceae; genus Artemisia; species Artemisia tridentata. The sequence continues at coordinate 433,418,405 of CP139506.1, read as the reverse complement.
AAATTTTTTAGCATGTTTTTGTTTAAGATCTAAGTTGCATAGCCGCACACATAACATTATTTTCAAAAATTGTGACTTTTCAAAATTCACAAATCTATGAGTGTGCCGGTGACTTGTAAACTTTAGAACTTGGCTTGTATACTATTCGAGACCACCATAATGAGTATTATTTTATATAATTGGAATGACCTGTTTAACTTGGTAAATTTCTAGGATTACACCCAAATAACCTTTATATGTTATGTGATATTAACTAACTACACTGGTTAGTTAACCCCGTATAAACCCTTTGTTACTCTCATTTTTAGAGTAAGATACCCCTAGAAAAACCTTTAGAGCCATTCCTTTCATTTCTTACACCTTTGTTATAATGTTTCGTTACACCCTTACACCTTAGCCTACCCTGTAGATTAAAATCCGTGGTTAATTGCTTTAGGCAAAGTGTGTTTCCTTACATTACCTGTGTTCGCGTGCGTAATTCATTATCTTTGGTTGAGTCAGGAAATTGCACAATGCAATTGGTATAAAAGTAAATATTGTATATCTTTGAGTTTATTTTTTGTGTGTTTACTACTTTCGCTATTACAGTTATTTCTGAAAGTATGAAGAGTATAAAAAAATTATCCGGAAAGAAAGTGATAGAAAAGTTGTGAAATTTTACACAATATATGTTGATGTCAAAAAAAAAAAAAAAAAAAAAAAAAAAAAAAAAAAAAAAAAAAAAAGAAAAATCGAAAAAATGAGAAAAGAAAAAGAAAGTGGAAAAGTTGGAAGTTTGTTAAGCCAACGATGTAAAGTTATGTAAGTGGTTCATATGGCCACTATTCGTTATATATTATATTTATGGATCAAATGGGAGTTGACCGTTATGGGAACGCCAACTAAGGATATTCTTTGATTGAGATCTTGTTGAGTATAATTCGTGTCTACCTAAAGCGTGTGTTTCAAGTGTTAAAGCATGAGTTATTCAATGATATGAGTCTTATTCATGGGATGGTTGGGATAGTGATTAACCACACTTAGGATTTTAATTTATCTGTTTTGTTTATTTTTCATTTTACACCAATTTGTATCCCAAATATTATCCATACCCTATATCATTCTTCATCTAAACCTTTGATTTATTGAGATTAGGGATTTGAGCAATCTTAAGTATCGTAGTCGTGGATTCGGCTATGTATTTATGATTTTGTCGCCCTTTTTGATATAATATTATTGGTAAAGATTACTTGGTCCTATCTTTAGCCTATTCGAGTTAAGGATTTGAGCAATTGCAAGTATCGTGTTCGTGGATTCGATCATGTATTTGTGATTTTTTCGCCTTTTCTGGAATTTGAGATCGATAGAGATTAAGAAGAATGATTAACCCTTAAGCCTCAAAACCCTTTTTACCGCTTTAGACTTGTTATTCCTTGGCTTTAGTGGGGGAGATGTGTATACTTGCCAAGCTTATGATAGAATATTCGTCACGACTGGACAGTTAAACGATTAGATTTGCTTTTATCAAAATATTTTATTTTATTCCTAATTCGTTAAGTGTTTGGTTGTGTGATTATGATAAAACGAATACATGCTTAAATATAAAAATAAATCCTAATATCTTTTAGGATACATTTTCATAAGATTAATTCTAAGGTTTACTTGGGGACAAGTAAAGTTCAAGTGGGGGATATTTGATGAACTCAAATAAGTACATTTTATTATCATCATTTATCCTATTTATTTGACTTGTTTTATTATATTATGTATGAGAATTGATACTTAATCATTTACTTTTGTAATTCTCAGTTAAAAACAAGCATTTGGTGAAACTTAGCGATTATGGACTAAAAATGGAGAAAAATGATCAAGATTGGAAAAGGCTGCTGAAATGAAGAGATTGAAGACCATTGCCTGACTTTGAAGAATGCACGCATGCAATTCTGTCATGCGTTGCATATGAAACTTTGGTCAACGAAGAAGAACCAACTTGTTCTACTCCAGATGCGCCGCATTATACTTCTTACATACGGCGCATCACTATCAAGATTTCACCAGTTATGATCCAAGATACAAGAAGACATGCGCCGCATACAATTATGAAGATACGCCGCATCTCAAGGCGGTGTACGAATATTCCTGAATATAATAACCTTGGACCCCACGCGAAGTTAAGTCGATGCGCCGCATCTACTTATTCTATGCGCCGCATCTATGCCTCTGACAGAAACTATAAATACCCCAAGACCAGACGAATTCGAGAGACCCTTTTTTTAGAGAACTTACGAACAGAAAACCAAGAGACGAATTCAGACGAATAGGCAGCACAAGACACACCCGAACGAAGATACAAGAGTTGTAAGAAGGTCCTGCATGTGTTTAATTCATTAAGTAGTTTTGTTTTATTGTATTAGTACACTTTAATTCATCAGGATTGGTGGCTTGTGTAATGTGACAACGGAAAGATTGCACTCCCTTAAAACTGCTTTCCCATTAATTAAAGTTTATATGTTGATGTCTTTGGTGACTTTTATTAGTGCATTGATAACCTCTGTGTCTATTAGTGGCTTGTCGTATGTGACTACGAAAGATCATATTGCTCCCACGGTTATAACTAACCTGATCAATTAGGAATAACTTTTAGACATAAGTAATCATTAAGGGTTTACTCGCCGATAAGATTAGAGCCAACGAGAAAGGGTTAATTACATATACTTCATATAAAACTAGCAATAAAACAAGTGACAAGCTACTTAATTATCAGGACAGGTCTTCTTATTGTCTCAAGTATTTATCTGTGTACGTGCGTGCTTATCGCTGATTCGTGCTCATTAGTTTAGTTTATTATTTAATTGCAACCAAAACGTGCCAGTCTCTCAGGCTGAACCCCCTTGCGTTAGATTAGGTTGTATAGCTAACTTAGAATATTAAAATACTGATTAGGATAACTAGATAATACGTTCCACTCTTAGTGATCGACACTCTACTTACCATTATATTCATACTGACCGGGTACACTGCTCGTTAAGTGTGTGTGTGTTATTGATAAGTCGGCTAAATATAAATTTAAAACTTGAGTAGGCATTAATACTGCTAAACCGCAACGACACATCACGCGCATCATAAATTTGTCAGGGTTGTATAGCATATTAAACTGTTGTACAAAAACTTTATGTGAAGTCAGTGTTTATTAACGGTGGCAATGTCTAATGATCTATAATGGATCTGCTTTTAAATTTAACCGAAATGAGGTATATTCAATCTACCTGCATAGTTGATTGTATCAACATACTTGAGAGTAAAGACTTGTCAAACTATAAGCTACATGAAGGCAAATCAAGTCTGAAAATATAACAAATATTACCTGGTCTATAAACTAATTAACTGCATTTAAATCACCCTTTATTGGTTAATCATAAGAAAAATCTGATTAATTGAACACTACAAATGATTACGGTTTGATTTGTGGCAATAAACCTGTGGACTTTTAAAGTATATTATATACTCATTTTCAGAGGTAAGCATTCATATGCTATTTGTATTAACCGCTATTAAGCTTACTTGTGCTCCACATAGTATTTTCCTGCATTTGTATGAAGGTACTAAGGCATTTTACAAAAGAGTACGTTGGTGTTCGATTCACATGTATGTTCACGGATCTGATACATTTGCATTTCAGGTCATAACAACTTTTATGTCAGTGGGTGGGCATATAGCAAACATGTTCGAGCTGAAACGGGCATTTAATCAGTACATGCTGCGTCACGTAAACTCTTAAATATTTATTTGTCCTATTTTTCTTTTCAAATAACTAATGCTTTCATTTAGGAATACATCTGATATTATGACAGTAATAACATTAATCTTTGTATTTGTATTTGTTAAAATTAGACTTTGGGCTACTTTCAACCCGTTTGACCTTACTCCCTTTTAGCCAATCTAACGCACCCCCCCCCCCTACCTGGCCAATATTAAACAGTATAATAGAATCTACCCACGGGTAAGTTTTTGTATTTTGTTGTAATGACCCATGCTCAATGCAACGTTATGGATATATTTTGTTGTAATGACCCATGATCAATGCAGTGTTGGCATATTGTAAATATCATGGTTCGTAGTTTCAAACAATGTAATTACCTGTTTGGACGGGTTCTATCGGTGGTTGACCCGTCGGTTGAATGGGTCCTACACTTTGTATATAGGATGTGCTACCTGCTATTCTGTGTGGCTTTTGTGGTCTTCCTCTTGGTCGGATTGCCAAATCTTCTGATACAGCAGCCATGTTAATAACACAACCTGAATATTGTAAACTTGGCAGTGTTGTATAGTAAATCAAAATGGTGTGGAAAATGTCTGTAGATGTTTAGATGTTTTTTAAGTGAAATTAGTGTTTATCAATGGTTAAAAAGTAACATATTGCATAACCATACTTATCTACTACTATATAGTAGCATATATGTTAACAAAATATTTGTATTTTACATGAGACACACGCTTTGTGGTATTTTAATTTAAATATTTGCTTATATTTGTTAGCAAAAGATTATCATTAGGAATTGTAACATCTTTATTTAAATTTTGCTCCTATCACATACTTGAGAAATAAGATAATTACTGAGATTTCGTCTATAAATAGCATAACAAAAGGCAAAGGATAACCATTTTTTGGAAAATCGTTTTCAATGGCGCCATTCCAGATTTTAGAGGAGCTAAGCAACCTCTCTGGATCGTCCAAGCTGCATGACTGCATGCGTGTTTGGTTTGTACAACAGGCATGTGAAGAGGCCATCTGTGCAGAATTGATCAACACTTGTTGCGAGCATCTAAGGAGAGTTATAGCAAAGAACCAATCAATGATAGTTGACATGGAAACATTAGGACCTCGTGGTGTCGCATTGGACTCACTTGACTTATTGAAGCAAACTCAAGAGAGGCATCGGGTACTGCTCGAATTGATGGAAGAATTGCTTGCCCAAACAAAAGATGCAGTGCGCGAGGAAGAATCCAACGCAATGAAAATGAATCTTTTTAATTGAGTTGTTTTATTAGTGTTTTCGTATACAATGTTCAACAGGTTCTCCATTAGGTTAATCTGTTTGATGAACAGTTTAAAATACACAAACCAACCACATCAATAAGTTAATCTATTAATTATCTGTAGTGTTGCCTTTGTCTCCTTGTGTATTTTTTTTTTTTTTTTTTTTTTTTTTTTGACATAATCATCAAATTCAACAACAATGACATATGAGCAGTACAAACTGCAATCAAAAACTTGTACATTGTGTGTTTCTATTCATTAAACTGATCTTACATTCAGTACAAAGTCGTAACTTATATAACTACAAAGGGCAAATCCTTCAAGCATATCAAACTGTGTGGGCATACAATTACAATTGATAGTTATTGTAACATGAAAACTTTTTAAAATACTAAATGCAAGCTTTATTATTCAAATAAGCAAAAGAACAATACAAATAACATCATGAATCTTAAAGGGGCAAAAAAAAAAAAAAACACACTAAGGAATAACATGGCTGTTTTCAATATCTTTGTAAATATCATAAACTTTCTGTTGTTCTTCTGCTATTTTTGTATTCCTAACATCAATTCTCTGTTGGCGTTCTCGTATGATTTCCTCATCCTTTCTGTTTTGTTCCTCGAGAAGCCTTATACGGTTGTTGTATAGATCAATCAATGTTCGTTCCGTTGCATACTTGCCAGATTCACACCTAGCCAATATATTCTTGGATATGTTGAAGTCTCTGTATCTGTCAGGAATTGGATGAACATCATCATCTCTTTGGCTTTTCCCTGTCCTTGTATCATTGTTTGATTTTGATGATGCCATAGAACTGTGAAAATAGGAGATAATCTATAACTGTGAGAGGATAGTATTTTTTTTTCTTTAGAACTTTGGATTCTTAGACAATTTAAAGGCATAAAGATGACATTGGAAAGTCACGACATTTACTTAGAAAAGTGGGTAGTCTCCAAATACATGTTCCCTATAAACTTGGCCATGTACACGTATTTAAACTGTATATATATAGTACACACAAATATCAAATACCATTATCATTTTAAAACTGAATTGTATCTAATTTTCATATTATGTTTGTAATCAAACAATAAAGGTACACAGCTATTTAACACAAATAAAATTGGTAATCAAAAAATAGAATCATGCAACCATCAAAGTAGATACGTAATTATTGAACGCTTGCATTGAACACCAAACAATAGAGTGTTAATAAATTCAAATATATATGAAAATAATATAGACACAATAAAAGAATTCACTACGAAAGTTCTATTTGTTTCATGATATTGTCTATCTTTTCTTTGCACTCCAATATTTCTCCTCGTCGGTGATCAATATCATCTTTACTATTTAATATTGTTTGTTCGTCAACTCTGATGTCTGCTTCCAAATGTGCTACATGTCGTCTAAGCTGATCAACATAACGTATAGGTAGAAAATACCTTACAGCCCCTTGGTCACCTTTTGAATTAGACGATAGATGTTTTGGTGGGGAATTACTTCTTGAACGTTTTCCTGGTGACTTTGATGGGGGAATAAACAAACGCCCCATGGTTGCTCTGAGCTCGTTACTATATGAAAGTGGGAAAATCTTGTAGATGTTATATAGCTTGCGAGATTGACTTAATATTTGTTAAGAGATATATTCAATTTATAGAAGATATAATTTTGATGATAAGCATAGCATGTATATTTCCACCAATATGCTAATAGATATATTTAATTTATAGAAAATATAATTTGGATGATAAGTATAGAATGTATATATTGCACCAATCTTTTAATGTTAGTTTCAAATAAGTTATTTAAAAGGCATAATTAATTTATAAAAGATAAGTATAGAATGTATATACTGTACAAATCTTTTGATTCTATGAGATATATTTAATTTACATAAAATACCCAAGTATATACTATATTTTCGAATAAATATTTTGTTCGTTTCTTTAACTTGAATGTTTCGAAGCTTTGTAGATTCAATATATATTTTTATAAACAATATTAAATATTAATGTATAATAAGTAATAAAACAGGCGAAACACGTGAAAAAACCATAGTCAAATGACAACATAAATTCAAATCAGATCAATTCATCAACTATTTAAACTGAAAGAAAAACAGTGTATGAGCAACGACTTGTAAGACGATGTTGAAGTCTCAATCGTCATCGCTGAAAAAATTTAGATCCACAAGGTAGTCATCGATCACCTCATGAAACAATACGATGTATATACTTGTAACATAATAAAACCTTTAGAGGTAATTGAATTTATAACTCACCAACTTACAAAATGTAACAATTATTCATAGTAATAAGGTATTATGCGCTGAATGACAATTAAGATGGACAAACAATATAGGATAAAACTCTTAAAAACTGAATCTATGGAAAATCTAGCTATGTGTCATTATATTTCATCCTCACTATCATCATCGTCACTTGTTTCATAATCAGTAGAGCTGTCGTTAATAAAGCTACTCATATCATCGGTATCAGAATCATAGCTGCTGGTATACGTGTTTGATCCAACTTCCCATGATTCTTCATCAAGATTTCTGCTGCAAATATTTTGACAATTTACAATTTCGTCGATATCAGGCATATCTCTCCACATGTCAGCGTCGACTATGTCAGCCTCATCCAGTGCTGTGCATTTGGAAGCGCGTGTTCAAGTACAAATAAAACATAAACAAACAAATACCAAAAAACTATGTACTGCTACATCTGTGTTGCTGTTATAAATAAGTATGTTGTGTTTTTTACCATTAACATCAGTATAAGCTTCATCGACGGATGTATACTTTGAATCACCTATTAAGAATTTCAGGATAAAAATGTCATAAGTAAAATATAACTTTTAATTTAACACATATTTAGTAATCTACAAATAAAAAAACTATACAATTGGTTTCCAAAAAACAACCTGTAGAGGAGTCTTCAATGATAAGCTCATCAGGGATAGTATATCTAGGTTTATAATCTTTTAGAGGGTAAATTGGACTAGGAAGATCATCGATGTTCACCCAAACCCCATCCTCAGAATCGCCTTTATTTTTTTCAAAATCGTCATCTGTATCCTCATCAAGCAACATATACTTTTTACGACCTGTGCTGCGTGTTGGATGCGCTTCCTTAGATCCTTCTCTTATAACATGGCCATCATCATCAGACTTGTGGGTTTAAGGTACACATCATAAAAAAATATGTTGTAAGTTTCAATATATTTATGTGTAAAAAAATACATAGGTGCATCCTAGGATTAAAGCACACAATGTCAGAACATACTATACTGCATTATATAACAATACAAATAAACAATCTAAGATATAACCTTAACAAAAGTGGTGTCTACAGATGTGCTTGTTTTTACCAATCTACGCCGTTTAAGTGATAGTAAAACAGGCTGGGGAAAAAAACAACAACAAAATAAAACAAATGTTTAAGTGATTAATTCCATTAAAAATACTTGCTAAGCAAGAACATATCAAGCTGATAATAAAACTACTCGGACATAGTATTAAAGATACCTTCTCATCGTCTGATATATTTATAATTGGCATGTCCTTGGTTGGAGATGGAGGGTCATGTTTTTTAACCATATCAGCATGGCTAGGCTATAATTATGAGGAACGTAATCATATATTTTTCTTTCGTGTATAATTTGAATGAATGCTTGAGTTATATATTATACCTCATCATCATCTAATAAAATAATGAATGGTACATCCTTATTCAGCGAAGTATTACTTGGATATGGAGAATCATAGTCCTTTTTTTTAGTAACCTGTTAAAGTTCTATTAATCAAAATGATGTAAACTGACATAGTAACAAATAAAGCATATGTAACTTATAAGTATATACCTTGTTTGATCGTTTATATGACATTGTGTTTACTTCTCGTCACCAATAATTGAAATTATATGCTCAGCAGCTAACATGTGGTTTAATTTATAGAGTTTGAAGATGAATATTAATTGTTAAAGTTTTAATATAGATAAAGTATGTGACTATATTTAAAACATGTTATGTTTTAAATATACACGTTTTCTTTTTTTAAAAATCTTATTCTGGGTGCTTATCCTAAATATATACATATGATTTTATTATGAACTCTTAATAAGAGCAACTCGTTTTATTTTAGTAAGTATAATAACTCTATGGTTTTGGGTTGGGACCTTTTTTTTAATTTTCTATTTCGTGTGTTTATACTAAATACATGTATGATTTCATGCCTATATTTTCATAGGTATAGTTTTGTTACTTTTCTAAATGAATATGGTTTTTACTATAGTTAAAGATTGTGATTATATTGTACAAAAACATGCTTTTATATTTTATATTATACAACTTAAACTGTACATAAGAAAACTTGAATCATTATAAGTTGCTTAATTTGTTATACAATGTATTTTAAATATATTAATTTAACAGATGATTATTTTTTGGCTTGATTACTCAGTATCCGTTAGCCATTGATAATGATTACTAACAGCTCGAAGCAAACTAAAATGTAAAATTGCAAACAAATACTTAATAAAAGAAGCAACTGATAAGAACATTTCATATGTCGTGCATAGGCAAACGGGTCGGTTTGGGTTACGATTTACTTCAAACGGGTCAAAAAGGGACATATCGAAAGCTGTATAAACGTGTAACATAACATATTCATTCCATTAAATTAAATTTTTAAACAAACAGAACAGACATGAAATTAAACATTTTCTGATGAGAAAGCCAGATGAACTTGATCGTAAGAATAGACTTCCAACTTTTGTTTCTTCCTCCTCTGTTTCCTAAAAGGACCAAATTCTCTCAAAAACTGCTTATGTTTTCTCCTTTCTTCTCTTAGTCTTGCCTCTTCATCCTTCACTTGCTCCCACTTCCTCTGTTTAATCGTTTGTTTTTCTGAAACCATCCAATCATAAATAGACTCTATACTTTCTTCAACTTGTTCCTCACCTACATGGATATTCAAGCCATTTTTTAAGCATGCACGTAACATCTCAAAACTGCAGTTTAGAAAAACTAATATATGTTTATTTACCTTTGTTTTCATGCGTTTCTTTCCCTTTGCTTGCTGCAACATCATTCGACCTGCTGTAAACATGATGTTAGCATTCATTATTTTGTGAAATACATGAAATCTTAACATAAATAAGTTATATAGTTAGCAGGTTTACCTTTGATTATTCACAGTTGTTATCTCTGCCATATCGTTATCCCTTTCTCTCTTAGCAATGGAAGCCATTTTCAGATTATTGCAAAACAGATGAGGCGTGCAAAGAGCAAGAGTTTTTTTTTTTTTTTTTTTTTTTTTTTTACTTTGAAAATCTGTATGGAAGTTGGAATGGGTGATTATCTAAACGCATTTAACCACAAAGTTGGGGAAGGTAAAAAGTCAATAATCAATTTGCATTTTATCTTGGAACAAACATATCTTTTTTAAAAATATATGGATATGTTTTTGCTTATATTTTGACTATGGAAAACATATTTTCTTTAAACGTTTTAGAGCTAACAAAATTTTTAAAATATTTAGTTAAATTAGCATAGAAAGTGGATACATATCTTTTCTTAGGCCTTATCACATTTGATTAAGTTGAATAATTTTTTGTTTATTATGTGTATCCACAACTCTAAAAAAATAAATGACAAGTTAAAAAAATAAATAATGACAAGGATAGAGGGTTACACTACACTAATAATGACATTAGTTGCTTTATCATTTCAATGTGTACATATGTACTAAAAGTGAAGAAAAAGGATATTGATAAGAATATTCATAACAATTATAAATTGCAAACATTGTGTTGTAAAAATGTAAAGGTTTTGGCGGGGAAAAACAATACGAATATTCATAACAATAATTACTTGTAAACCATAACTAAAGTGTTCACACATCTTTAAAAAATGAAGCAAACATCAATCATCGTTATGCTTGTCCTGTCCATCGAGTCCATTTGCTGGTAATTTATCCTCACATGTTGCTGGAATACTGCTATTGTCATTTGGCATTCCATCATCTTCATCTTCCAATCGAGTTATAACATCAGCCGTGGCATCATCAGACAATGTTGCCATATTATCTAATTTGTCCGCGAACGGAGTTATAGGTTCGTTGCTTTGTTCCTGATACATTTTGTGGGAGGAATTAAAAATTTAGAATGTATTGTTCGTTAGAATTCAATGGTTTTTGTTGACAATAAATAAAACATTAAACAGTGCCGCCTTTTTTTCAGGAGAATGTGCATCCGTTTCATCGTCCGAGCACATAGAGTCATAGTCCAAACTCTGCACATCATCATCGTCATCCTATTTTAAACAATGTAAAACGTTTAGCATATACGTAATTGTAAGCATACATCATTGTTAGGTATATTAAAGTAACAAATGGACTAAACCTCATCTTCTAGGAAGCCACTCTTGAAATAGTTGATTGTCTCAACATCTTCGGTAACCTTTTCAGCTCGATATATGTGGCTGTTATTCTCGTTGTTAAAGTCAGAAAAGAAAATCTTGAAAAGATACCTCCTCCCAACAATCTGATTAAGATCTTCCGAAAAGTACTCGTCTGTGTTCATTCCTTCCCTTTCCATGATCTCCCATGCGGTCACATCTGTCATCTCATGTACGCTCTTTTCAAAGATTACCACTTGCGCGGTTCCACTATCATCAAATATGCGCACAATGATTTTGAACCTACGAATATAAAATATACATCGTAAAGTATAAAAGATGTAAAGAGTTGCATTATTTATTATACAGTTATATATGGTTGCAAATACTTATATCCATGTAGATACGCTGTTGCACATACTTAGAAACAACTGCATATGTCTCCCCGTGGTTCTTACAATACCACAGCTGCTTCGGATTCTTCGAGCCTGATTTGACTTTCGAAACAATGGGTATCACTCTGGTACTACATGTCTTACAGCCTGTATAGACCCATCCATTTTCATATTGTATACTATGCACTCTTGCATAAACGACACAATGTGATTCCTGTATTTAAATACAAAATCGTTTGTCAGCAACACCAATGTGATTTAATCGGGTGAAGAATAAGATTTATATTATATTTGGATCAATTAATTATATCTTACAGGTTCAATTGTCCTAATCGATCCAACTGTTCTCTTCACGCAGCCGTGCATGAACTTTGCAGGCGTGACAACAGGCTTCTCAATTGAATACTCTTCAATTTTAAACTCCCCTGCACTATATCCGTCTTGCTCTTCGTACCTGTAATGTGTATAAATAAGTTTTCAAATAAATGCAACATATAGTTAATTCAAAAGCAAAACATATATAGCACAACATCAAAGTAATTACCTCTCCCGGAAAGCTAACAACTGTGGCACATCTCTATTTATGAATATCCTTGTGCCAAACAAAGCGTTATGTATGGACGGTTTGTCTGTGTTGGGTAAAAGAGAAACGTAAATTTTAAAATTAACACTGCGAACAAAAAAAATAAATATCATGTCCGAAATTTCACTATGTATTTGTAAAACTTACTATTCCAATATTTCACTTTTGCTAACATCATCAGTATGTCTATATGCCCAAGTTCATCACGCTTGTTTTCATAGTCATTCCACAATAATGCCCAATTGTTCCAAAAAGTACAGTCTATTCTTAAAGATCTGCAGAGCATAGTGTATAATCAATCCATGATCACAATTGAACATGATTCTACACACATTATTTCAAAGAAAATGTAAACGTGCACAATATACGTACTCGGCATCTTCAACAACAATTGTCCTTTGTATCATAGGAGTACCAGCACTGTTGATAGTAACTATTTTTCCAATAGCTACAACTGTACCAACAATATCTGAAAAAATATCTTATAAAGTAATGCAAGAAATCGTTTCAATAATGTCAAATTATGCGAACATTTTCTAAAAAAATACATACCAACACAATAGTGTTCGTGATACTGATTATCTGTATCCAGAATACTTGATAATGGCTCATTAATGAAGCCAACAAAATTGTCATCAATTTGATCTATCCGCGTGACCTCGGTGCCTTTATAAAAAGATATTTTCCATTGATTTGGTAACAAAGGAAATTTGCCACTGTTTTCTGCTACTCCAAAATTAGATATTATGTAACATTGTCCCTCTTGTAAAAGAGGTTCAAATTTGTACATAAATTCCTTCTTGATATAAATTTGAACACGGTTTGACTGTATATACAATTCAAATATTAGTATTATATGTAATGAAAATATATACAAACATATATAGTTGGTAACCTAATTCATGTTACCTCCTCGTCCTGTAGAACACAGTCAAGACTGTAAGGATCATGTTCCTCACCAAGTTTGTGTGAATGCCACACGGAAACACACCTACCTCTAATAGCCATGTTTAAACTCATTGGATTGATGTCTTTAATGAGAGTAATTTTTCTTTCTTTATTGGTTTTCATTGGCTGAGAATTCCCGCCTATAATCACACAAATATACTACGACCATGTAATGTACATAAACCAATTATATTAAAGTAAGCATTACTAATAATCTGAGTACAAAACCTGTCGGGAGTTTTCCATGTGACGATGTGTGCATCACATTTTTTTTGCTTTTCTGTGAAGGTACAGCCGAAGAGGTTGATTGGTATCTCAAATCCCGTTGTTTATTTTTAACATATGACAATCTCTTAGTCTCAGCACTTGAGTTTGCTGCCCCTGCAAAGAAGTGTAAAACAGATTATTGTATACATATATGTATGCATTGTTGGGGGTTTCAAATTAATACCTAAAGGAGACTCAAAGGTGTAATGCGCCTCAAATGACTCGGTCTGAGTCTTGTTTCTTCTTTTCAATGCTTGTCGAGGGCATGTTGTTTAATTGATATAGATTTAACATAATGTATCATAAGCAAGCATAGTTTATCAATATAGTACATTCAAAATTTATTACACGGTAACAAATAGTTTAAAAGCATCAATGAATCGCCTACAAAACCATCAAATAAAACCTAAAACTAACAAAATTATCAAGCCTTATTCTTTGTAGCCCAACCATCAACTATATATCTAACTCATTACCAACTCAAACTCGATTCATAATCAAATCACCACCACTGCAAAAACCTCGAATATAGGCCAACTCTAAGCCAAGTACACAATCATAGATCTTCTTTGCAACCAAAGTATTGTATATACGGTAACAAATAGTTTAGACACACAAAAGCAAAATTCATTATACAGTAACAAATAGTTTAGACACATACCACTCTCACGAAGTGACTGCCGCTCAGAAGATGCTGAGGTGTTACTAAATTTTCTCTTTGGAGGCGGGTTAGATGCTGAAACAACTAAAAATATATAAATACAGTATATTTTTCATACAAACAAATTTTTACTTACTATAATACCTGTGGATTGTGAAACAAAATCAGGTGTATCACTCTCAAACAAAGTATTATCGAACTCAGAAGATGAAGATTGTTGAGTTAAATGTGCTAATTTGCCCATTCCTTTGCTTCCAACAATTGTCACCGTCTGTGAACGCTTACCTGCCGACAAAACATGAGCATAAACGTACCATCAATTCAATCAAAATCTTGTTGAATATACTACCTCTGGATTGTGAAATAACATTAGAAACAGCTGCCCTGGATAGGCTGCCAGGTGTGTCACTCTGGAACACGGAATTTTCCAACACAGAACATGAAGATTGTGTAACCAAAGTTGCCGATTTGCCTGTTCCTTTGCTTTCAACCATTGTCACCCTCTGTGGATGCTTGCCTGCAACAAAAAACACGAACATACATCGTAACGGTGTCAAGACAATGAACAAGGGTTAATACACAACATATGTAACCACATACACCAATTTAATACAGACCAAGTAGTTATAAATTAGACCACACATTTGAAAAATGTATATAGTGCATACAATAAATAGAATGCATATTTGTTAATATACAATGAATGTAAACTTATACAATAGCAAAGTACCTTGTGAAGTGCTCTTAGAGTTTCCAATATGCATATCAGTATCCTTGATTGTTGCATCTTCTATAACCAACCAAAAACCAAATACGTAGACAAACATTAGATTTCTAGTACATTAAACACTATTAAGCAGATAATAAAAGTATAAACAAATTGCTACTGCTACAACTAATCTGAAAACAATTGTGTAAATAAGAGAAGTATTTAAAAAAAAAACTACTGTTACAACAATTTAAATAACAATCATGCAGAAGAATATTAGTTTGCATATCAGTATCCTTGCTTGTTGCATCTTCTATAACCAACCAAAAACCAAAACTGCTACAACTAATTTGAAAACAATTGTGTAAATAACGGAAGTATTAAAAAAAAACTACTGTTACAACAATTTCAATAACAATCATGCAGAAGAATATTAGATTAAATGTACACATAAAATTAATAAGAACATAAAGTTGCTGCTGCTATGACCAATTAAAAACCAATTATGTAAAAACAATCACATACACAAACAATACATTAAAGCTACATACAACATTAATATATAACCAATTAAGAAACAGTCATGTAGACAACATTAGATTAATTATACACGCAACATTAGTAAGAACATAACAGTACAACAAACAAATGGCTCATTAACAACATACGTTCTGAAGGGGCATGTGTGTTTTTATTCCTGGATACGTTTGCAAGTCGTTTAGAGTGTCTTTGAGGCTGCATATTGGAATCCAGTTTTGTAGATACAGGTTTTTTATTTTCGATTGCAGATTAGTTGCACATTATGAATTATATATATAGTCCCAACCCAAGCCAATGACATTTAAAAGTTTTTGATATATACAGAACTTAATTATAGGCATAAAAGATGTAGTATATCTTCTACAAAATACATCTTATATGCTTTAAATATATACTAAAAAAACGTATATCTTCTAAAAATTAAAAATATTTTCGGGTATATACATGTATAAGAAAGCATATATAATAATCCATTCCATAATTATAGCTTAGCAATATCAAATTTTTAAGCATGACATAAATATTTTCTTATGTAGATCACAAAAAAATGCTTGGTCCAATGGTTGAAGTATTCGTACGTGGATCAAATGGCCAGGGTTCAAATCTTGCAAAGGCCAATTGTAATTAAATTTTTAAATACGAAATTTCCTGTAAAATCAGTAATGCTTATGTGGCAAATCCAAAATTTTAAAAAAAAAATCAATAATGCTTATGTGGCATGAAAAATCGAAAATTTTAACCAATTGTGCTTATGTGGCATGAAAATCGAAAATTTTAAACAAAATGTGCTTATGTGGAATTATGACATGGCATTACTGGGCAATCTAACAATTGATGACGTCATGCGCTGATTGTTATATATATATATATATATATATATATATATATATATATATATATATATATATATATATATATATATATATATATATATATATATGTGTGTGTGTGTGTGTGTGTGTGTGTGTGTGTGTGTGTGTGTGTGTGTGTGTGTGTGTAGGGAAGGGTTATTTTCATAACCAAAAAGAGGTACAGAACTGCGAGAACCACCATCAACCAATCAGATTTTTTTGAATATTAATTTTTGATATTTTTTTTTAGTAAAAAAACGGTTTTTTTTCCCTATATTTTAGGGATTTTTTTTTTTTTTTTTTTTTTTTTTTTTTTTTTTTAATAAATTTTTTGGAATAATATTTTTTTCAGCAAGCATGTTTAGTAAGGTGCACATGTGTTTTTTTTGATAATGTATATTTACGTATATTTGTAGTGTTCAATTTACATGTATTTAGTAAAGTGCATATGTGTTTTTTTAGATAATGTAAATTTACGTGTGTTTGTAGTGCATGGAATGACAAACAGAAGTATTTTACATGTATTGTTTACAATTTAAAACAAAAACATTATATACAAAATTTAAAATCATGTGATATACACTTCAAATACAAATTTCTAAAAGCAAAAATATGTTGCCGTATATGCACATGTATTTTCCCTCGTTGGACTCTTTGTATGTATATGTGCACTTGTATCTACGGCTGCACTTGTGTCTTTACTCTTTAAATCTTTAGAGTAACTATCTTATCGCTAGATAGTATGTACAAAACACATGTGCACTCTTCATGTTGATCATCATACTCGTACCTGTAACCACAAAACACAAGTGCACACTTAAAATAGAACTAAACACAAAACATCTTTATATCATAACTAAAAACATATATGCACTTTCAACATATTTAACTCCAAAACTGTAAAAACACATATGCATCAAACATATAGTGTTCGTTAAATTATATGATATTTTACTTTCAGAACTTTGTAAAGAGCACCGTGAATGGTCTAAACTGTAAAAACACATATCCCATCTTCCATTCTTAATGAACACTATATGATATGATATTTTACTTTCAACTTATTCAATAGGCATTAAATTAATTCATAGGAACAATCATCGTAGCCACGGATCAATTTTTCATAGATTCAATTTTTTCGTCACAAACACCAGGTTACATAAATTCCATGGCTTTTTTCACATATGAAAACTAAAAAAGTTATAAACATATTATCAAATAAAAAAAAAAGATCCATAAACTAATATACATGATTCATAAGAGACAACAAAAATAAGCAAATTAACTTTTTGCATAATAATTGAAGTCGTTTCATTTTTAGCAAAGGGACATCGAATTAAAAGAACAATAACCACTGTAACTTACATGATTCGTAGACGATAAATTTCTTCAAACTCGTTTATGTTCGTGCCACAAAATATTTCTTCAACACATGTGCATTCACTATGTTCCTAGTCTATACATGATTCGTACAGTTTAACAAAATATATAAAAACCATCACACTCTCATGCTAGACACATGTGCATCAACTGAATTATAAAATCAATCATTTTTTATCCTTTCACCATTACAGTATACCTAAACAAAAACAACTAGACCAACACAATAAAAAAAGGCATGGTATTTATAAAGATGATTTCATGAACCATCTAGATCCAAGTATAACAGGAGATCTTGTTAACCTCATTAACCAAACCAACTGATCATGTCTTCCAAAAGATCTAACTTTCTAATTCAAATTTATTTAAAAAGAGATCAGATTTATTAAAAAACCCAAACTTATTTAAAAAAAGACCAGATTTAATAAAAACTCAAAAAAGTTAAGTTTATAAATAAACAAAAACTCGGATTTATAGAATGAATTAAAAAAAAGGACGTAGAACGATGAATCTAAACCGTACCTTCAATTAACGCACTCTCGATCATATATAATTGCACATCCATGACGTTGCTCAATCACACGAAGCATAGATCGGTAACCGATCTATGTGTAAACGTGATGATTGAATCGAATTCGATGACCTATATGTTCTTAATTTAATGATGATTTGGTGGCTAGGGTTTCATGGATTAAAAGTATTTTGTAGAAAAAAAAATGAGAGAGAAATGGGGTGAGGTTAAAAATAAGGATCTAAGAGAAATGGGGAACAATTTCTAATTTTACAGAGAAAAATATTTGACGAGAATTCCTATTCTACCCTTCCATATGCTTAATAACTTTACCTGGTTTTATATTTTATTACAATTATGCCACAAGTCTTAATAGCCATTGATCAAAAAATAAAGGGTTGTGATCGGTTCTCGCAGTTCTCGACCTTTTTTTGGTTCTGAAAATAACCCTACACTATATATATATATATATATATATATATATTTTTTTTAATTCCATGTGATCCTTTGGGGAAGATGAACTGGTACTTATCACAAGAAAATCAACAAGTGTAGTTCCTTTGATATTTGTAGGTTTTTTTTTTTTTTTTTTTTTTTTTTTTAAGTAAATAGCATTTTTTTTATTTATCTTTTATATATAAATAATAAATTGTTTAAATATAATTTTTATTATTTATAACATTATATATAAATAATAAATAAATTAAATGAGACATGATTCCGAATCCTCCCACTGCCAACACTTTTGGCTTCATAATTCTTTTTTTTTCCTGTCACATGACAGTCTGTGATTAATCGGTGAGAATCCTCTCATTATTCCAAATCTACCACTGCAAACACCCTTACGTCTCGGAATCTTGTACCCTAAAGATATGTTCCGCATGCAAGGCCATTTCAAGGGTAAACTTTTTGACTAAATCAAATGGTAGTACACCTTCTACTGGAAGATGCACAAGTTGTATAACATTATTAGTCTATTGAAAGGACAAGTACCATGAAGCCATAATTGAGAAAACATGCCAAAACAAAAGGGCACTATGCTATCAAAACAAAAGGCCAAACACCCACAAAATAAGTGTTCACTCTCAACTTTGACCTTAATTATTTTTATGGATATTATATAATACTTGATATAAAATATATGATTAAATTGGGCATTAAAAGTATTTTTTATTGATATAATTTTACAACAAGTATTATATAAAAAAAAATATATTTAAGTTTAAAGTTAACACAGTTTGAAATGCGGCCAGGAAATACTGAAAGTGAAAGTAGTGTCTGGTACTCTGAAGAAATGGGTTGTCAGCCCCCATGTGGACCTATACCCTTCATGTCCTACCTCAATGAAACCAAAAAATTGGACAAGAGTCTCTAATGCTAAATGGCAAGATGAAGGCACTTTTATTATACACATCAGTATCACGGCAATTTTTTTTCTCCTCTCACTTCCTTTCACCTCACTTTACTTTAATGCTAAATGGCAAGGTAAAGGCACTTTTATTATACACATCAGTGTCACGTCAATTTTTTTTCTCCTCTCACTTCCTTTCACCTCACTTTACTTTTTTGTGAGCAAGTCAAACCCATCTTCACTTTAACTACTACTCCCTCCGTCTCAATTTAATTGTCCATATTTCCTTTTATGAATGTCTCAAATTAATTGTCCACTTTCCTTATTTAGTACTCCCTCCGTCTCAATTTAATTGTCCATATTTCTTTTTATGGATGTCTCAAATTAATTGTCCACTTTCCTTATTAAGTAAAAACTAGAGAATCTAGTGGAAGAATATTCTATTTTAGTGGTTGAAAATTAAAGTGGCCCCACTTTTATTAGACTTTGCAATTTCTCTCTCATGACAATTAAATTGAGACGGAGGGAGTAAAAACTAGAGAATCCAGTGGAGGAATATTTCATTTTAGTGGTTGAAAATTAAAGTGACCCCACTTTTATTAAACTTTGTGTTTTCTCTCTCCTGACAAATAAATTGAGACAGAGGGAGTATTTTTTATTTTTTTATTATTATTTTTTTTTAGTTACACAATTAAATAACTCCGATAACACAATAAACCAACTTTTGGTAAAACAAGCCAACCAGCAGTTAACTAGCTCATTAGAGTTTGTTGATTTTCCAAGCCCAAGCAAAAGTCTCGTGTAGACCTTTTGCAAGCCCAACATCAATGACTAGAATCTGGTTACTAAAAGCCCAAAGCCTAAAATAACCCTAAATACAAGGATTATAAAAGTCACTTTACCCTAATCCATTGCACCATTTAACCCTAATCCTCTAATACGAGCGCCACCCTTATCACACCTCCATCTCCACATTTCTTACTAACACGCTTCCAGTAAAACACTCCCTTCGTTCTTATAACACCAAAATTGATTCGACATTATAACTCCAATAACCAAAATTGATTCGACCTGAAGAGATACGGCTCGTCATCAACAAGGTCTCGGGTAGGTGTGTTTATGTCTTGTGTTTTGTTTTGTTTTGTTTTGAAAAGATCAGTGATGGGTTTCATTGAATAGATCTATAATGATCTTTAATATCAATTAATTTACAACCTGAGATCTTCAGTTATGTAATGATTTTTAATATCAGTTCTTGTAACGGTTAAAAAAAAGGCTAAATGTAACAGTTAAAAAATAGATGGGGCCCGCTTTTTTTTAAAAAAAACTGCATGGTGAAACCTTCACCACAATTCCTTTTGGGTTTTGTGCTTGCGCGTGAACTTGGGCTAGATGGCAAGGTGGGTCGCGCATGATCTTGGCCATATGGTGAAACCGTGAAACCATGACATCCTTGCCGACCGGCCTAAAACTATCCTTTAAATCAAATTCCATTCATACACATACTTTATATTTTCTCCATCCATAAACCCTTTTTTTTTTTTTTGAAAATTAAATCCATAAACCGTTTTGCCAACGACTTTTAAAAATACAGAAGAATACAAACTTATGCACAACTTCCTTTAATAGTAGACAACTCAACATAGCATGCCTAAACATGAAAGTAGTCCAGCTTTCAAGGATTCACGCACAATAACCTAACCTAAGCTAAGCCTATTAATAAAATAATACAGTAATTGAACTATTTTTTTATAGATCTTGTAAACTATTTGTCAAAAAGTGATGAAAAAAGCATGAAAGAATCAGCCTTTCATAACTCAATCTACCCTATCTGAATCCAAACACATGCAAAATAATTCATGACACAAAAGGGTACTAAAAAGGTCAAATGGGTGGGGTTATAAAGATGGGGGCTATTTGGTTAGATTAACGAGGGCTATAGTGGGTAGGGAGGAGTATTTATTATTTTATTTTTTTACTTTTGTCCTATTTTGTCGTTTAGCTGGTTTTTTTTTTTTTTTTTTTTTTTTTTTTTTTTTTTTTTTTTTTGTGTTTAAATTATATGTATAATGTTTTGTATAATTATTTTGTTTGTATAATAGCACGTTAAATATTGCCACATTAAATAACTACAACAACAACTGTTATTATTAAATTAAACGACAACGTCAACACATTATTTAAAAACAACAACATCTACGACATATGAAGATTATTCATTTCATTTAAAAGATCATGGAGCCTTGCACCCGACTGACAAGCGTGATCCTCAGGATTCCTTGCCAATTCTAACTCCATCTCCAACGTCTTTATTCTTGTCTTCAACAGCTTGATCTCATTATCTTTAGCAACGCAGTTTGGCTACCTTCTTTCCCGGATTTCCGTTCTATAATGAATCCTCTATCACATCGACACCAGAAAGGATTTCTTCGTTCCACCTGGCCAAAGAATTTGCATAATAATTTACAACATCAATCAATAATGTTATTATTAATTTAAATAAATTTTCAATCATTTACGATATAATAAAAACAGTCATTTACAACATAAAAAGTACAATTCCTAAAAATAAAAAACTACAAATCCTAAAAAGTACAACTTTTTTTTAACAACTTATTTTAAAAAAAAAATTCGAAATTAAATTTTTTTTATTTCGAAATTAATTTTTTTTAACAACTTACTTTATTTCGAAATTATTATTTTTTTTAATTTCGAAATTAAATAATAAAAACAATGATAATAAAAAATAATATTTTTTTATTTCGAAATTAATTTTTTTTCCATTATTGTTAATATATATTTTTTTAGTTTTTTTTGAAAGGTGAATTTTATTTTGAAACTTTGTGTCGCGATTCGACATCGGGAGGTCTAGCTTACGTTGTCTTAATCGGGCCAAGATGTGACCGACTCATCTAATATATAAAAATAATAAATAAAAAAAAAAAAAGTAAAACCATGCAAATGATGCCAAGATGTCTTAAGCCACGTGAAGAATTAAAAAAAAAAAAAAAAAAAAAAAAAAAAAAAAAAAAAAAAAAAAAGGCGCATGGGTTTTTTAGAGAGTGGGGACATGACCAATCAAATCAAAAGTGTGGTGGGAATCATTGATAAGAAAAAGTACAAAAATTGAATTAAAAAAAAAAAAAGAAAAAAAAAAAAAAGGTAGACTAGGGTCCTAGACCCCGTTATTTTAACACATCCCGGTCAAATACAAGTGGCTGAGTGCTTGTACCTTGAGGATAAGAAGATGTACTGTTGTACTACATATATAAGATTTGACTACCATAGCAGAAAATGTAATTTACCATAGATAAGTGCAAGTGAAAATTGACAGTAGTAAAAAAAAGTTGTTAACCACTACCCTTTTTCTTTTGAGTTGTTATATGCATATGGTTCGGTAAGTGTTTGATGGGGTGAGGGATGGAAGAGGGGTCCAGCTCACAGTTTTAAGGGAAGGGTACAAAAGTTAACAAACAAAAGATACCCTACTACCATAAAATCAGTTCGTCTATCCTTGTTCTTTTTTATGTATTGCATATTATGTATAGTTGTAACTTGTAAGTAGTATGGGGAGGAAGGTAGTATTGATGATGACATTAATCTTGAGGTCTTTCTGATAGTTCTGTTTTCTTTAAGTTGTTGATGGTGTTTTTTCCCCTCGAGTATATCCTGCTCCTACTCCTACTCCTGAAACAAAAACGAAAACATAACATAAAAGACTAAACAATGTTCGACAACAACAAAATCCAATTTTGGTAGCAAACATGATTCGCTTAAATAGGTGTTAATAACTAAGTATTGACCAAGTCACTTTAAGATTTTGGCCCACATGTGTCGTTAGTCATGATGACGGATAAACTTAAGGGTGCATTTGGTTTCCCCTTATGGGAATCAAACTATCACTATGAAAGTGATTAATGGTGTTTGTTTAAGATGAGAGGGTCCACCACTATAACTATGAAAGTTAGATATTATCTGTAAAACCCCAAAATTACCACAATCCGAAATAACCAAAATACCCTCAAATTTTGAAATTTCAAGAACTTATAAAATACGCTATGAATTAAAACTTGAGTTATATATATCATGTTATGACTCGAATCTATACGATATGAACATGTAACCTAAGTATTTAACCTTAAATATTTAGACAAGAAACATTATTCGAATAATCAAACTTTCGTTAAAATAAATTGTACACGCCTTAACATATGTCACGTTTTCTAAGTCCCTATAGCCGAATATTATATTTCATTATGTCACAAACGTATAACGACTTGTATTATGACTACATTCGTGATTGACTTAGTTTCCCCAAATTGCTCCTTAAATTATGCACCTTCCTTTTTTGAAAAACCCACACACACGTTTAACATTTATTTCACAAAACAAACTTCACAAAACCCTAAAAAATCATACATCAAAAGTGTCGGCTGCCATTCTCCTCTTTCCCTCCTATTCGATCAGTAGCAGCAGCAACAAGGTGATTTTGGTGCTCCTTTGGTGGTTCCATCGTGGTGTTTACAGCAGCCGTGGTAGTGTGGAGTGGTCGTGGGTTTAAAAGCCCATCGAAGGAAGTTCGTTAAGGTTGTATTTCGGCTGGGATTTTCTGTTTCGATCCTTCCTTGTTCTTGTTTCGTTGATCACGCATCAAGGGTAACGTATCATCCTTGTTCAATACCAATTTTCTTTGTTTGATTCTTGATTCATACTTGTTATTCTTGTCGAATTGAATACACATAAGATCATAAAAGAAAGCTTCATGAAATCATAACTTGTTTCACATAAAATCACGACTTGATAAACCCTAATGTAATCGGTATATTGTTATTGTTTTGATTCGAATTGCTATGTACGAGATTAGACCACTTAAGGGTCGACCTAGATCCGTTATAAACCAACCATAATTGTTTTGTATCAAGAATTAATCATTGGAATAACAAAACCCTAATTGATCACATGAAATAATGAAGAACTGCTACTATCCAGGAAATTTGTTTAACTTAATTCGATTGGATAAAAATGATGTGAACGTGTTTATGAGTGTTTCTTGAGTCTAAAAGCAAGATTAAGAAAAGAGCTTTAAGAAAATATAAGCCTCGTAATTTTTAGAGGCCGGGAAGATATAATTTTTGATTTTACAAGTTCATGTGTCAAAACTGAATTCGTATGTCTGGAAAATCAGTCCGGGTTTTTGATTTTTAATTTGCAAACCATGTCGAATTCCTTTTGCAGGAATAATATTTCATATGTCTAGTAATTACTGGAATTTTCGTAGATTTTTATAAATTTCTAGATGGGGAATTGAAATACAAACTTTTCGTATGTTAAAACTGATCAGAAATCTGGACGAGTTGGCTTAAGAGATTTTTAGATTATAGTTATGCTAGCTAATAAAATCAGGAAAAAATATGTAAAATACTTAAGACATTGAAGTGCATGTGTTAATTTTTTTGGATTTTATTTCGAAGTTCTAATGAGGTTCATAAATTCATCAAAACGTGACCAGATAATGTGTATAAACTGTTAGAGGTGTTTTGGTTTTAAAAAGGATTACTTGTGTTATATGTAACTAAAGGGTTTAAATTGTCATCTTTGCTAAACTAAAGGGCTTAAATTGTGAAACCTTGTAACTTTAGAATATTTACATTTCATACCCTAATCTTACCATAATGACACTATAATCCCTAAACTTATTATATTTGCATAATAAACCCTAAAACTTATGAGAACTACACTATGAACCCTAAACTTATATAAATGACATTATGAACCTTAAGCTACCAATATAGTCATCTTTAATACCTTAAATTGACTAAATGATAAACTTGAATGTTTATAACTAATATTTCTAAATATGAAAACTTGCTATTTTTGGAAAGTTACTAAATATGAAAAGTTACTATTTTTGGAAAGTTGCTAAATATGGAAAGTTACCAAAGATGGAAAGAAAACGAAAATGAAACCTTTGTGATTATGAAACTAAGATATTATGAAATAATAAAACTATGAAACTTATAAGTAAACTTATAATTCGTGTAGATTCGCTGAAGGAGTTTATTTCCGATCCTTATGTTTCTAGTTGTGTGTTTCACTGGCGGTCTAAGGTACAGATATTTTACCCTTTTTCAGTAAGGGTGCTTTCGTTCTCATGACTTTCTTGATCTTGATTCATTAGGATTCCCTAAGACATTGCTATGTTCCCTTATACTTGATTCGTTCTTCATGATCCATTGACATTCGTTCATTATGATCCTTGTAATATAATACTTGATAAAATACGTTCGTTACCCTGTGATATTAGTATTCGAATCAATTTACACCTCGAAGGTTCATTTGATTTTGGTGACTAGTTGTGAGAATCTTTCTTAATTATGTCATGGAAATGTTTTGAGAAAAAACTATTTTAAAATGATATTTACGAACGATGCGATACCACTTTTATATGGAATTTTGCTATCTTTTATGAAAACTAATTTTAAAGACTACTTTTATGAAAACCGTTATTAAAGATCATTTTTATGAAAATCAGTTGATAAAGATTTATTTAAATTAACCATTTGATTATGAACCTTCGATTATGAACCTTTGACAATGAACCTGTGATACCTTGATGACTTGACATTTGACCCTGATATGATTCCCTTATTTGACTCATGACTCTCATTGTATGATTGTCATTCTTTTGATCCATTCTGAC
Source organism: Artemisia tridentata subsp. tridentata (assembly GCA_021014915.2). Classification (NCBI taxonomy): domain Eukaryota; kingdom Viridiplantae; phylum Streptophyta; class Magnoliopsida; order Asterales; family Asteraceae; genus Artemisia; species Artemisia tridentata. Next base: position 433,392,090 of record CP139506.1, on the reverse strand, counting down.
ATTTATTTAAATGTCTCTGCTATGTTATGATTATGCTTGCCATGCTTACTAGAGTTATTATCTTGTTTCTCTTGCCATGCTAGATTATGATTTATTGTATGATATGATAGATCCGTGCCTGAGCTTAACTAGTTCTGGAGGTACCAGGACCATGTCTTTGATGGCACCTTAGGCATGACACTCCCGTAGAGGTGTGATAGATCTACGGCGTTCCCCCCCCCCCCTTATGTATATGTATTTTATCGCGATCACTATTGGCCATTAATGTGTGTGTGTGCTTAGTCTAGTACTGACATACATACTTATGTTAGGGAGCGTATGGATGCATCCTAGGTTTTATGTATATGTGATTATGGTGATCAGGTGGTGTGTGCCTTACACTCCTTCTCACACTTTTATTTTATTTACTTAGAGGTCTCCCCTCTTCGTATACTTGTATTGATTATGATATGATATGTTATGTGTATGAATTGACGGATTATGATATGGAGTTCTTATGGCACATCCTTATATGAACTTTTCTTTATTTTCATTTCATTCCTTGTTTCATTTCTTATTCAGTTCTCATGCATTCTTGAATTCTTAGTTCTCTTTAAATTCGTATGGCTTTCATGATTATGCTCTTCGTTTTGTATTCTTATTCCTTCGTTGCTTATGCTCATTTACCGTTATGTTATGTTGTATATATATCTGTTCACTGGGCTTTTTAAGCTCAGCCGCATTTCTTTTCCTGCGGCAGGTTTTAGTTGGAAGCTGGGTTATGAGTGGAGAGTACTTTGGACTTAGAAGACCTTACTAGCTATTCTGGATTAGAGATGACTAGAACGTTTACAAATGGTAGAACTTAGAAATTATTATTGTTTCCTTTGTAACCTTTGAAATTCATTTTGTATTATTTAGTCATATGCTTGTGTTTGCTTTGATATGTCACCATAACGTAATACTTCTACCCTTATCGGGTTGGGGTGTTACAATTATGGTATCAGAGAGACAGGCTGCGACTTGTAATACATTTACCCTTGACCTGTGAAGTTTGGACCATTAAGTTTCCACTGTAGGCGCTCATAAGACAACCTTTGAGAATTTGCTTTAGGATTTCCCCATAGGAACTTAAGTTATTACCGGTGAGGAATGGGTAGACTAGGACATCTATGTAAGTAGCATTGCTTCCGCATCACTCTGATTTGTGCCTCTGCCTTTAGCTATGCCTTGTAAGAACATTTATTTCAAAGGTTAGAAAGTTTTGCAACCTAAGATTAGTAACCGCCATTTAAGTTTCACCTTCTTATTTTGATCTCCAATTCTGATCTGTTTGATAAACAGTTTGATACCTTTCCCACCATCCAGATGGTCATTCAACCATAATGTGTTTGACACATTCTATGAATTCATTACTCATGTCGGATATGAGGTGTATCATCTGATACAACTTGGTTCTGCGTAATCCATCACTACTCCTATGAGAACCCTGGCAATTATTAACCACGGATATAGGAAGTTTTGTTCCCTCCCTTTGAATGATTAAACTTGCCTGCCAACCAGTTCCTGTGGAAGAATATGGTGTAAATACTATCTCAGTACGAAATTGTTAACTGAGCATGATGATTCTGATAACTGCCATTCCATACGTCTCACTTTTGACAACCTTACGATGTTCGTATTACCGATGATGCACTGTACCTGCCACTTATGCTAAAAGCTAAAACAAAATTCCAACACCTTGAACTGTTCGCTTATCTATCTCCACACTATAATGAACCATGTACTTGACCTTGATATATGAGCTACCGGTCTGGCTTGACAACCGTATTCGTTCTACGAATCCATTTACTTTTGATATATTTGATTTTGAGGTCTTTTGGTTATGGACTGGCTGGCTCTTCATAAAGCTACCAAAGACTACCATATCTGATATAAGATCTTTAGCAATCTAATTTTCATCCTACTTTGTTATGATGGCTCTCTAATACTTAAAATCTCTTAAGATTAATGTTTGCTATGGAAACACTTACCCCGATCTCATTTGATTGTCAAATTTCTCCTGACACCTATTAGTATCCACCCTTAGGAAGCTCTGGCATTGGAAGTATTTGTTGTACAAATTTTTCTGGTGTTTTTCTGATGAACCTCTTTGGATTCCCTCTTGTTTGGGAAGTAGAGTTAGCATTGAACTGATCTTAGTTGACGAAATCTTGATGCCATAGAAGATGAGAGATGGAAGGAACTGATGGAATATGATTTTGTTCACTTCAGTATTTCTATTTGGATGTTCCTGTTGGTTTATGAAGAAGAAAGAAGGAAGTATGCGGCGGCATATCGACTATCGTGAACTTAACCGTATCCCTATCCGTAATCATTATCCCATTTCCGCGTATCAATGTTTGATTTGATCTATCTTTGAAACTCCGTATCTGACGGCCTCATTCTAGTTTGAAGGACTGAAGAAGAAACCGCAAGAACTTCTAAGAAGGGAGTTGACTAACTGAGAGTAACCCCGCGAAGCATTTCATTTTATTCGTGAAGAGGAAGATTGGTGATGTGAAGTAGATATGAAATTTCCCAAAAACGATTCCTGAAGCTGTTTTCGTACTCGTTGTGATCATTATGAGTTTTAAATGATGCCAATTGTATTGGCTAAAAGAATCATGTTTTCGCGAGTATTTGGACAAATGTCATAGTATGACAGTGTGTTTGTACTCAGAGACGAAAGAGGAACATGTAGATCATTTTCGTGTTAAGGAGTATGACCTGATGTTATGGAAGAGTATGTTTGATTGGCGTTCAGAGATTGTAGCAGGTATCCTGCGATGACAGAGTCTTCCACAAAAAGGACTAAGATTTAAGACCATTATCGGAGTTAAAAACCTTATAGAAGAGTAGTAGAAGATGTTCGCGACAAGCGTTACTGTGGAAGGAGCATGTGAGAAGAAGAGAGAAACTGAGAAAGGTCTCGATTGTATTTCGTGCAGCACGTGGAGATTCCAGTTGGACATCAAGACGACCAGACCGTAGGAGACGATTCAAGCACATAACCTGGAGTTGACAGCAGCTGAGTTCACCTTGAAGATTGGAAAATATTTCTTGCAAGACGAAGGTAGTGGCGAACATAGAAGAAGAATGAAATTGAGTTGGCGAATTTTGAACTGTGCTAGAAGACCTATCGAAGACACGCAGTCTTGCTTCTCTATCATTTTAGTTGTACCAAGATGAATTGAGAACAGAAGCAGATTTGCGGATGGAAGAGATTCGAGATCCTGTATTTGGATGGATGAATTTTGAAGCAAACGTCTGTGTTTGGAAGAGTTGATTCTGTGAAGGATAAAGCTATTGATAACGTAATTCACTTTCTCTTAACCTACTTAAGTTTTCCGTTACCTGCCAACAAGATCCTTTGAATGATTTAGGTTCTCTATTAGTAATTTCGTTCTGTGTTCATTCTGCGTTTGATAGATGATGGTTTTGTTATGCGAATTTTGACGAATTATGGAAGGAACCTTGAGATTTATGTTCAGAAATGGGCGGATTTTGAAGCAACCATTTATATTGGCTGAGTTGATTTCGGTGAGTGATGAAGGATTGACACTATTAACGACATACCTAAATTCTGATAGACATTCTGGAACTTTCGTTACTCTTACGAGTAATTTCGTTCTTCTTTTAGTTATGTTGTTTGACTTTGATGACCTCTGAAACTGTAGTTGGATTAGGTGGATTAAGATAAGTTATTTTGTTCACGACTTGAGATAAAGTATGACCATCATGAGGGCATATTTATATGATGCCAGTATTATGACGTCTGGCCAACGTGATAATACTTACATCATATAACGTGCACTTGTTGTGGGCATAGGATATTTCGAGAAGTGCCTTAGAAGCCTTAGAAATTTTGGTAGCTGTTTGAGATTATCTGAGTTAGTGAGACTTTAGGTTCATTCTACCTATACGTCTGATCTGCCCTATCGCCGTACGATTCGATGCGTTTGGATTCTCGACACGCACTTGGCTGACCTCTGTACTTTCGATAAGAATCCTGTGTTCTGGTGTAGAGCTTTCTGCCGGTTGATGTTATCGGACAATCTGTTTTCTGTACGTTCTCATCTGATTTGTCTAATCAAATTCTATGGACGGCATATCCATCAAATCCTACGAATTTCCTGTATCTCTCCCGAGAGAATACGATTATCATCTGTTACGTTTGGTATTTTATTCTTTTGACCTAGATTTGGTATAGTATGTCTTTTCTGAAAAAGCCGAAGCTATTTTAATCAACAAGGTAGAGTCATGAGAAACAAGTCATTCGCACTTCCGTCCATGGTCCGTTATGTTTTCCGTTTCGTTTACTTCAATTTTCGAGGACGAAAATTTTCTTTTAGAGGGGAATAATTGTAAAACCCCAAAATTACCACAATCCGAAATGACCAAAATACCCTCAAATTTTAAAATTTCAAGAACTTATAAAATACGCTATGAATTAAAACTTGAGTTATATATATCATGTTATGACTCGAATCTATACGATATGAATATGTAACCTAAGTATTTAACCTTAAATATTTAGACAAGAAACATTATTCGAATAATAAAACTTTCGTTAAAATAAATTGTACACGCCTTAACATATGTCACGTTTTCTAAGTCCCTATAGCCGAATATTATATTTCATTTTGTCACAAACGTATAAGGACTTGTATTATGACTACATTCGTGATTGACTTAGTTTCCCAAATTTGCTCCTTAAATTATGCACCTTCATCTTTTGAAAAACCCACACACACGTTTAACATTTATTTCACAAAACACATTTCACAAAACCCTAAAAACATCATACATCAAAAGTGTCGGCTGCCATTCTCCTCTTTCCCTTCTATTCGATCAGTAGCAGCAGCAACAAGGAGATTTTGGTGCTCCTTTGGTGGTTCCATCGTGGTGTTAGAGCAGACGTGGTAGTGTGGAGTGGTCGTGGGTTTAAAAGCCCATCGAAGGAAGTTTGTTAAGGTTGTATTTCGGCTGGGATTTTCTGTTTCGATCCTTGTTCTTGTTTCGTTGATCACGCATCAAGGGTAACGTATCATCCTTGTTCAATACCAATTTTCTTTGTTTGATTCTTGATTCATACTTGTTATTCTTGTCGAATTGAATACACATAAGATCATAAAAGAAAGCTTCATGAAATCATAACTTGTTTCACATAAAATCACGACTTGATAAACCCTAATGTAATCGGTATATTGCTATTGTTTTGATTCGAATTGCTATGTACGGGATTAGACCACTTAAGGGTCGACCTAGATCCGTTCTAAACCAACCATAATTGTTTTGTATCAAGAATTAATCATTGGAATAACAAAACCCTAATTGATCACATGAAATAATGAAGAACTGCTACTGTCCAGGAAATTTGTTTAACTTAATTCGATTGGATAAAAATGATGTGAACGTGTTTATGAGTGTTTTTTTAGTCTAAAAGTAAGTTTAAGAAAAGAGCTTTCAGAAAATATAAGCCTCGTAATTTTTAGAGGTCGGGAAGATATAATTTTTGATTTTACAAGTTCATGTGTCAAAACTGAATTCGTATGTCTGGAAAATCAGTCCGGGTTTTTGATTTTTAATTTGCAAACCATGTCGAATTAGAAGATTCCCTTTTGCAGGAATAATATTTCATATGTCTAGTAATTACTGGAATTTTTGTAGATTTTTATAAATTTCTTGATGGGGAATTGAAATACAAACTTTTCGTATGTTAAAACTGATCAGAAATCTGGACGAGTTGGTTTAAGAGATTTTTAGATTATAGTTATGCTAGCTAATAAAATCTGGAAAAATTATGTAAAATACTTAAGACATTTAAGTGCATGTGTTAATTTTGGTGGATTTAATTTCGAAGTTCTAATGAGGTTCATAAATTCATCAAAACGTGACCAGATCATGTGTATAAACTGTTAGAGGTGTAAAAAGGGTTTTAAAAAGGATTACTTGTGTTATATGTAACTAAAGGGTTTAAATTGTCATCTTTGCTAAACTAAAGGGCTTAAATTGTGAAACCTTGTAACTTTAGAATATTTACATTTCATACCCTAATCTTACCATAATGACACTATAATCCCTAAACTTATTATATTTGCATAATAAACCCTAAAACTTATGAGAACTATACTATGAACCCTAAACTTATATCAATGGCATTATGAACCTTAAGCTACTAATATAGTCATCTTTAATACCTTAAATTGACTAAATGATAAACTTGAATGTTTATAACTAATATTTCTAAATATGGAAACTTGCTATTTTTAGAAAGTTACTAAATATGAAAAGTTACTATTTTTGGAAAGTTGCTAAATATGGAAAGTTATCTAAGATGGAAAGAAAACGAAAATGAAACCTTTGTGATTATGAAACTAAGAAACTATGAAATCATAAAACTATGAAACTTATAAGTAAACTTATAATTCGTTTAGATTCGCTGAAGAAGGAGTTTATTTCCGATCCTTATGTTTCTAGTTGTGTGTTTCACTGGCGGTCTAAGGTACAGATATTCTACCCTTTTTCAGTAAGGGTGCTTTCGTTCTCATGACTTTCTTGATCTTGATTCATTAGGATTCCCCAAGACATTGCTATGTTCCCTTATACTTGATTCGTTCTTCATGATCCATTGACATTCGTTCATTATGATCCTTGTGATATAATACTTGATAAAATACGTTCGTTACCCTGTGATATTAGTATTCGAATCACTTTACACCTCGAAGGTTCATTTGATTTTAGTGACTAGTTGTGAGAACCTTTCTTAATTATCTCATGGAAATGTTTTGAGAAAAACTATTTTAAAATGATGTTTACGAACGATGCGATACCACTTTTATATGGAATTTTGCTATCTTTTATGAAAACTAATTTTAAAGACTACTTTTATGAAAACCGTTATTAAAGATCATTTTTATGAAAGTCAGTTGATAAAGATTTCTTTAAATTAACCATTTGATTATGAACCTTCGATTATGAACCTTTGACGATGAACCTGTGATACCTTGATGACTTGACATTTGACCCTGATATGATTCCCTTATTTGACTCATGACTCTCATTGTATGATTGTCATTCTTTTGATCCATTCTGACATTTACATAAATGTCTATGCTATGTTATGATTATGCTTGCCATGCTTATTAGAGTTATTATCTTGTTTCTCTTGCCATGCTAGATTATGATTTATTGTATGATATGATAGATCCGTGCCTGAGCTTAACTAGTTCTGGAGGTACCAGGACCATGTCTTTGATGGCACCTTAGGCATGACACTCCCGTAGAGGGCTGATAGATCTACGGCGTTCCCCCCTTATGTATATGTATTTTATCGCGATCACTATTGGCCATTAATGCGTGTGTGTGCTTAGTCTAGTACTGACATACATACTTATGTTAGGGAGCGTATGGATGCATCCTAGGTTTTATGTATTTGTGATTATGGTGACCAGGTGGTATGTGCCTTACACTCCTTCTCACACTTTTATTTTATTTACTTAGAGGTCTCCCCTCTTTGTATACTTGTATTGATTATGGTATGATATGTTATGTGTATGAATTGACGGATTATGATATGGAGTTCTTATGGCACATCCTTATATGAACTTTTCTTTATTTTCATTTCATTCCTTGTTTCATTTCTTATTCAGACCTCATGCATTCTTAAATTCTTAGTTCTCTTTAAATTCGTATGGCTTTCATGATTATGCTCTTCGTTTTGTTTTCTTATTCCTTTGTTGCTTATGCTCATTTACCGCTATGTTATATTGTATATATATCTGTTCACTGGGCTTTTTAAGCTCAGCCGCATTTCTTTTCCTGCGGCAGGTTTTAGTTGGAAGCTGGGTTATGAGTGGAGAGTACTTTGGACTTTAGAAGACCTTACTAGCTATTCTGGATTAGAGATGACTAGAACGTTTACAAATGGTAGAACTTAGAAATTATTATTGTTTCCTTTGTAACCTTTGAAATTCAATTTGTATTATTTAGTCATATGCTTGTGTTTGCTTTGATATGTCACCATAACGTAATACTTCTACCCTTATCGGGTTGGGGTGTTACATTATCCATACTCCATATACATCAAACTAGGTGGGAATAAATCTTTCATAGGTGAGGGACCCACCACTACTATCAAACTCATACCCATTGTCATTCATGCCAGCATACCAAACGCACCCTAAATCTTTCCTGATCCATAAGTTTAAGTTTGTTTGTCATTTTAAAGGATAAGATTGAGAGATTCTTACCAAGCAAAGTTAAAAATATTCCATGAACGCCATTGCAAAAGCCACACGAACCTGCTTTTAAGGTAGATATTTAGAAGGCGTATGATACGGTTGATTGGCGTTTCTTGGGTTTTATTCTCAAGTGCTTTGGTTTTCATCATATTATGATCAAATGGATTATGGCATGTGTTACCTCTCCTTCATTCTCGATTAGCATTAATGGTGATATTCATGGTTTCTTTAAGGGTAAACGAGGGCTCCGTCAAGGCGACCCTCTTTCCCCTTATCTCTTCACTTTGGTTATGGAGATTTTGACTCTTATCCTTCAAAGCCACACGAACCTGCTTTTAAGGTAGATATTCAGAAGGTGTATGATACGGTTGATTGGCGTTTCTTGGGTTTTATTCTCAAGTGCTTTGGTTTTCATCATATTATGATCAAATGGATTATGGCATGTGTTACCTCTCCTTCATTCTCGATTAGCATTAATGGTGATATTCATGGTTTCTTTAAGGGTAAACGAGGGCTCCGTCAAGGCGACCCTCTTTACCCTTATCTCTTCACTTTGGTTATGGAGATTTTGACTCTTATCCTTCAAAGGAGAGTTAGGTTGTCCGATACTTTCCGTTACCATCATCATTGTGAAAAGTTGCAAATTATCAATGTTTGCTTTGCTGATGATCTATTTATCTTTGCTCATGGTGATGTGGATTCGGCTAAAGTTGTTATGGATTCGCTTGATGAATTTAAGATGGTTTCGGGATTGGTTCCAAGTATTCCAAAAAGTACGGCCTTCTTTTGTAATGTTTTGAACCACGTTAAGGTGTCTATCCTTAATGTTTTGAACCACGTTAAGGTGTCTATCCTTAATATTATGCCTTTCACGTTAAGGTGCCACTTATTTCTTCTAGGCTTCTTAACAAAGATTGCAAAGTCCTTGTTGAAAAAAAGCGTAATCGGATTGGAGATTGGAAGAATAATTCGTTATCCTTTGCAGGTAGACTTCAGTTGTGTAAATCTGTTATTTCTTCCATGCATGTGTATTGGGCATTTGTTTTAGTCATTCCCAAAGGTATTTATAGTGATATTCGTCAGCTTATTCATGGTTTCCGTTGGTGTAACGGTGAATACAAGCGAGGGAAAGCAAATGTTGCATGGGATGATATTTGTCTTCCTAAACATGAAGGAGGACTTGGGCTGCGTAGTTTAGAGGTGTTTAATCTTGCTCTAATGACTACACACATTTGGAACATTGCCTCTAACAAAGAATCCCTTTAGGTTCGATGGATTCACACGTATAAGCTTAGGGGCCATACTATTTGGGATATTCCTCCTAAAGCAGATATGAGTTGGGATGGCGTAAAATCCTCCAACTTCGTGAGCTTGTGAAACCATTCTTTTGGGTGCAGATTGGGAATGGTCTCAAGGCGTCTCTTTGGTATGAGATGTGGTGCTCTCATTGTCCTGTCATTCAGTTTCTCTCTCCAAGAGACATCACTAGGGAAGGCTATAATTTACAGGCGTGTGTGGCTGATCTGATTGTAAATGGTGCGTGGATTTGGCCTAATACATGGCTTCTTAAAGATCTTAACTTAGGGCTTATACCAACACCTCATATTGATACTGCTCGTCTAGACTGCATGCGATGGTGTGACTTAAATGGTAACATGTCTGATTTTTCTGTGGAGTGTGCGTGGGAGGTATTAAGGGCAAGGGGTAATGAGGTTCTATGGTACCGTACTGTTTGGTTTTCCCATTGCATCCCCCGCCATGCTTTTCACTTATGGCTCATTATGAGAAAAAGTCTCAAGACGCAAGACAAGCTGAAACCTTGGGATGTTGATCCATCGACAGATATGAACTCGTTAAGGTGCCCTCTTTGTGATTCGCAACCTGACTCCCATGAACATCTCTTTTTTGAATGTACGTACTCAACTCAGGTATGGTACCTTATTCGTGGGCTTGCTGGTATGGACCTTGTTCCTCCTATTTTGGAGGATGTCATGGCGTGGTTTGAGCCTATGGCTGCTAAACGCAATAATAGGGTGTTTAAAAGCACTAGAAGATCGCCTGAGGAGATTAGAGACATGATCATAACTACGGTTCGGCTTAAGCTCGTCACTTTCAGGTTCAAAAACTCCTCGAGGGTTAAACGTCTGCTTTCGGTGTGGAAAATGCCTTCAAATTTTAGGGTGTATGGATGTTAGTTTTGTTTCCTTATGATGTAATATTGCATTTCATCTAGGTTCGTTTTTTGTGGCGTGTCACAAACGAGTTTGGTGGTTGTTCAAGCCTTGTGCTTGAGGTTAATGTGGTACTTTGCCATATTCTATTGTACTTAAACGTTATTTTGTGATTAATATACTTTTACCGGGGTAACCCTTTACAAAAAAAAAAGGCCACACGAACCTACATTTCAACTGCTGCTTGCCCACGAAAAAAAAAAACAATGTAAATATTAACAGATTCCAAGTTGACATAACAATCATAGTAAAAGCAAGGTTAAAGAATAGAGTAAAAGTTTTGAACTTTTTCCCGCCAAAAAAATCATAATATAATTTAGATTTATACTTTGGAAATTGGAAGTAACATTGATAGGAACTGCAGCAGCACAATCGGTTTCAGGCATATCAGTTGAGAAAATAGTCTGCTGGTCAGTGGCGGCTGATTTGGTGGGTGAAGCAAACAAGTTATCAGGGAGCATAAGTTCCAAGCTGCTATTCAACAGAAGATACACAATTAAAACACCACAAACCAAAACTATAATAAAAATACAGTAAGTCAGAATCCAAACCTTTCATTCTTGTCGTTTTCATTCTGATTGGAGTGTTCTTCGTTAACTTCTGGAGGTACAAAGGGATCACATTCATCACTCTCAGAATTCATGCTATCCTGGTTGTTGATTTCAGTAACTTCTGGAGGTACAAAGGGATCACATTCATGCTATCCAAGTCTAAATATATAGGCAAAAACTGAGTATTTACCTTCAAGCATTATAGACAGGGGTGTTAAGAGAATTTTTTTCCCAAGAACCTAGTTCATGTCAAACCATTGTTTCAAAAAGTGTTCATCATATATATGAATTATGATTTTAAAAAACTATTGGCAATGGATGTCACACACATTCAAGAATTGTTCAACACGAAAAATGAACGTAAAAAAGATAAGAGTGACAGTTAATAAGAGTCGTAAGAGTACCATTTTTTGCGTATTTTGACCGTATTTCAGATTTTGGCCATTGTAGTGTGCAAGCAACATTTTTTGCGCACCAACTTTTAAAGCTTGCGCACCATAAGAAAAAAATTTCAAGATCTTAGAGCATCTTAATTTATTAATAAGCCAATAATAATTTTACACCTCACATTTGGTGACCAAAATAGGATTCTTGCACACTATAATTAATAAGAGTTGTAGGAGCACCATAATTAATTTCTAAACCAATTAGAGATTCACACATCATATTTGGTGCGCAAGTGATAGTTTTTGCGCACCAAATGCCTATTTTGTTATCCATTTGAGATTTTTTTTATACAATGGGAGAGGCACAACTAAGTTCAAAATCCTTACCACTAAGTTGGTTTCAATTTCTACGCATACCATTGCAAATGAAAAAACAAACATTTTGATCATGCTAAGTGTATCATAGACATTATCAATACAAACCTATGATGATCTAAAACCAACACAGTGCCAAAGTGCACATTCACACCACATGGATTTCATTGTTTGTACTTTAAGGAAACGAAAAAAAAAAAAAAAAAAGGCAACTTCAACACGCCAAAACTCGCGCACCACACATGAAAAGGACAGTTAATTTTCGGATTTAATTATTGGGGGGCTTTTTTCGGGTATTTTTTGGGAATATTTTTGGTTAAAGAATTATTTATGGAGTGCAACTATGATTTTTGTGTGGAAATTTATACAAAGATCATCAAAAACAGTTTTGATTATGAATTCAACCAACCTCCCCACAATCTTTTATTCACAACATCAGAATATCACTTCAAATGTGATATCTGGTTTTGAGTTCAATACAAATACAAAAGAAAGAATCAGAAACAATTACAAACAATTTCTCAACTTAGAGAGAGAGATAAGAGAGAATATGTACAATTTCTAAATTGTAACTTTTGATTGATAAACCAAGGTTTATTCAACTGCTATTTCAAAAAATTGGTGTACACGTACGATTGGAAAACATGTTTTGTTCATAATCAAGATTTAGACTTGATATCATATGCAGTGTTTCTCTTAAAATTAACATATATGTTTTTTTCATTATTTTTTTCTTTTTGCAGGTGCATGAATGTGCTTGTGAATTAATGAAAAGAAGACGGTGATCATGAAACTAATAACTTTAGATTTTGCTCTCAGTTAACCCAATTAAAGGTCTTCGATGATAGCACTGAACCACTAGAGATGGTCAAATAGAGTAATCCAAGTCTGAATGATTCATTTACTTATATGCGACTGCTATTATCATATTTTGAGAATTTATGGAATGATTATTAGATACGGGTCATAATATCAAGATAGTTTTACGTATATGAACATTTACTGCCCTAACGTCACTTTTCTTCTAGATTAGTTTTATAGTGTCATTGTTCTTTTTATATATAATAAATGAATGACAAAAGTTCAATATATATCCACTGTCATAGATCCGTTGAAACAATCCCACCCGTCCATCTAATCCCCTCTAATTTTGATCTAACCACCAGGATTAAACCAAACAATTACACTATCAAGGGCAATATGGTAAATTTAGAAAATCATCATAAACAAAACCTGCAAAAAAACACACACACACGAACGTGAAAATCTCAATTCTCTCTCAATCACCATCAAAAGCAAAAACGAGCACCACCATCGCCATTGAAGAACCTTGAACCCGTTTACGGTCATCTACTTATATCAGCTCATCAGATCCGCCTTACACTCACCATCGGCTAGGGACTACATTCACTGGTGCTGAAGTTTGCAATTTGACAGTTATTTTGTTGAAATTAGTCTGTAAAAAGGTTAAACTCTCACTCTTTAATCATTCATATGTTTGCAATCGGTGTTGAATTTGACGTTAGTTTGTAATATTTAAAAAATGATTCAAGTTTATAATGCATACCAACTGTTCGATGAAAGTCGTAAACCAAAATATTGCTGATTGAGGACAATTATTTTAGTAGCCTTACTTGTGGTTATGTTTTCTGACTCATAGATGTAGTTCTAGTTTTGATGTGAATTCTATAACACTTTTGTAACAGCTCTTATTTGTTGCTAATGTTTTCTATAATAACTTACTTGATAGTCGTGTTAGTGGCACAAGTGAGATTGAGTCTTTAGATTGCGATTAGTTGGAAACAGAATATACACTAATTTCGTTCATGTGTTATTGTTGTTCCAAGTTCTAGTTAATGTTAGAGATTTCATGGGAATTGAATTTAGCTTCGGCTGATGGATGGGTTGCACTAATACTTTCAAGATGAGTATAAAAGGTTATGCGTTACTTACAAAATTTGTATGAATTTCTAACGAAAGTAGTATAATTTGTTATATACACACAACTTAAAAAAGTTTTGAGTAATAGCTTTCTCGTACCATTTCTATAGAATATATTTTTCATACTTGAATATAATGGTTCTATGTGTTTAATAGTACTGATTGTGCTTGCTTGTTATAGGTTTGGACGGTATCGTCAGGTTTCTGTTTTGTGATGTTTTCTGAGCATACAAACGTGGTTACTGCACTTCATTTCATGGCTAATAACCACTATTTACTGAGTGCATCATTAGATGGTATTGTTCGTGCATGGGATTTGTTTCGTTATCGTAATTTTAGGACTACACTACCCCATCGTCTAAGCAGTTTGTTTCCTTAGCATCAGATCAAAGTAGGGAAGTGATTTGTGCTGGAACACTCGACTCCTTTGAGGTATTGAATGCTGATTGTATGCATTACATTTGCGATTTTGATCTAGAAAATTGACACAACATGTTCCGTTTGTTTACACATCTTTGTTTGGTCGATGAAAACTGGGCGATTGTTAGATGTTCTTAGTGGTCGTGAAGGTCCAGTTCATGGATTGATGTTTTCTCCTACAACCGTAAGTAGTTGTTGTTTGATTAAAGTTTCTAGAAGTCCTTATTATTCAACGGATCTGATAAGAGAGTGTTTGCATATGCTTATGCTGTTTTAAGTTTTAGTACTTACTACTTAGAAAATAAGATGTTGAGTGTTTGGAAAATTTTGATCATCTAAAATAAAATGGCCAAAAAAAAAACCTTTTTTTTTATGACAGTAAAGATGTAAAAGGCTTTTCTTAATCTGATTATAATAGAGGGTAAATAGGTAATCTTTTATACCCTTAAATAATATGTTTTGTTGCAGCTGGTATGAAACCGATTATTTGACCCCAAGTAATCAGAAGGCCGAACCTGTATATCAAACTCTCAAAACGAATCATAATATTTAGTTCAAAGACAAAATGTAAACACCTCCTTTTATTACATTTTTATCTGTGGCGTATGGATTTATTATCCCATCTTTTATATTCATATCTATAGGCAATTCTCGCTTCATCTTCATAGGACAGAACCGTTCGATTATGGGACGTATTTGATGGAAAAGGTTCAGTAGAAACATTTTCTCACACTCACGATGTTCTTACCATTGTTTATCACCCAGATGGCAAGTAATTGGCTTCCAGCACATTAGATGGTCAAATTCATTTCTGGGATCCCATTGATGGTATGTTAATGTACACAATTGAGGGGCGTAGAGACATTGGTGGAGGAACGTTGATGACTGATCGTAGAACAGCCGCAAACTCTTCATCTAGAAAGTGTTTTACTGGAGGAAGTAGTAAATATATGTGTATGTATGATGTTGTTGACCAGGTTAGTTTCTTCTTTTACGCGAAAAGGGATCACAAAAAACGAGAGATGTGATTGAAGATATTTATGCAGTTGAGAAACCAAAGCAAGATAAGGTCAATAATCCACAAGGGGCTCGAAACAAATGTGGATGCAGGTGAACAAGCGACGAGAATTTATGCAGCTGAACAAGCGACTAAAGCTTCTTGAATATCATACTTAGTTAATATTTCGTTTTTCATATCATACTTTGTTTAGATTTGTTTTTTTCTTTATTTGTATTACACTGTTGGAAAAGTGTTATGCGGATCTTAATTCAACTATATTTAATTGAATATTTTTTGTTTGATGTTCTAGCAGATTTGGTATTTGTAACTGAATATAAATGCAAGTTGAAAAGTTGCATCACTAAATCACATGTGATTTCACAAATCACATATAATTTACAAATTACATGTGATTTTTGAAACAATCACATGTGATCTAGATATAAAAACATTCCTATGTTACAACCATCAGATTATGACATTTAGCAACAACAAAAAAACAAGAATACAGATGTTAAAACATTCAGCAAAATGGCATGTAAAAATCCATTTCATACTTATAATGAGATATTACCATGAGTTTTACCAAAAGACTACCATCAGTACTTGTTCACTACTACCACCATCAGTAATTACCAAAAGACTACCATCAACATCTAAACTTAATAAAATGAAGAAATGTACATAAAACCTAATCGTCTTGCCCTTGAATTTATTTAACACCTTCTTACGCTCATTGAATCTTCGTCGGAATCTAATAACTTCCTTTTTCTCTGAATAGTCTTAGACTCAGCTTTCGGCTTAGGCTTTTCTTCAATTTTTTAAACAAGACCTGTAGTTAGCTAAAATACAAACATGTAGTTAGTAACATGTAATTTTAAATTATTACTCAGAGTTATACTACAAAATCACATGTGATTCAATATAAATCACATGTGATTCAGTACAAAACTCATGTGATTAAGTACAAAATCACATGTGATTCAATAAATAGACATGTAATTCAAAACAAATCACATGTGATTCAATACAATAGACATCCCATGGATTTAGCGTTGTAATCTTCTTTACTTCTGAAATAATTAGCTGTAATCTTCTTTACTTCTGAAATAATTAGTTATACCCTTTGATGGCTGAGAAGACCAAACCAAAGAGCCTAACACAAAATGCAAATAATGTGCATCCGCTTGTGCTAGATTCAGCTATGTTTGCATCTCTCCGCGAGCTCATAGATAGTACAGATTATATGACGTATTTCCTCCTTTTTTTTTTTTCCTTTAGTTGCGACCTTTTTATTAATTAGTTTTCTCAATTAGTGCTGCAAATTCTTATGGTTAATGATTTAGTGTAGTTGTAGAAGTAAATATACGTTATTGTTACATAAGAAACTACAATCAAAGAATTAATTTTGTACAACTACCTTCGGTGATAATAATGAAAAAGTAACCCCCTCTTATGTACTTGAATACATAGCTGCACATTTTATGTTATTTTAGACTAGGCAAGTACCCGCGCATAGCAACGGAATTCGTAGCGGCAAATAATTAACAATTTGTGATATTATGGTGAGTGTTTTGTGTAGCGTTCACAATAGAACGTGAACCGATCAGAATGTAATTGCAAACTGTTGTACTACACGATAACTAAAGAATAAGCCTAACTCATTAACTGGAAAATCAAATATATTAATCCCCTGGGTTACTTCTTAAAATCAAGTGACAACAAACATTATTACTAATTTCCTAGCACAATATACTCAACAAATAAGTAGAAATACGTGAGCATATCCCCACACCTATAGTTGCATGGTGTGGTGCCTGCTATTGGGCTTCTAAGAGTGAAATAACGTGGCCTAAGAACAGGTAAACATTGTAATTCTAAGATCATGCATTGGTAGCATACCACATTGCCGGTGTCAATTCACTACAGTTAACAAAAGCAAGCTCGGTTCCTTATCTATTAAGTCAGTCTCCCCACACGTATAGTCGTATGGGTGATGCCTGCTATTTGGGCTTACAAGTGTGAAATAACACGCTCTAATTGCAATTCTAAGAACATGCTACATTACCATTGTCAATTCACTACAATTAACAACCAACTTAACTCATCATCTATTAAATTACATACATTAGACCTCTTGAGTTCCAACATTATATTAAGTAAATGCAATTAAACGACCCGTGTCACGGGACCATAAAATCATTATTCAAGCTGCATTCTACACATACACACAAGCATAGCTGTAAGCCCGTAACCATAAGGCCAGTTGTCTTCAAGTATGAAATAACAAAACAACAAGCTCTACTACCCTATCATACGTCCAGTGATGCTAAGAGCACATGTTCCAAATAATTGCAGCCACCCATCCCACTTTCCTTTCTCATTTCACAGCTACAACCTTGGGTTGTCTTCTTCATCCAGCCAAACCTGCAAAAAAAAAAAAAAAAAAAAAAAAAAAAAAAAACAAACACAAACACAAACACATCACAAACTACTCGAAACAACCACACATCACAGAACCACTAAACATACAGGAAACTACCAAAATAATGATCAAATTTACAGATCTAACATATTTGAGTGGTAGTTCGTAGCTGTTTACTAAAACCAACAACAAAAGCACCTACCCGGCTAGATCTTAACGAAGAGGACAAACACACATAAACCAACAACAAAACTACCTACCAAAATCACCTAGCCGACCATAACAACCGAGAGAGATGTTGGTTATGGTGGCGGCAGTTTCAGTGGCAGCAAAGAAGGGCTACGTGTGTGTTTTTTTTAAGAGGAGATGAAGCATAGGTTGGTGATGGGGGCTGGTGTGCTATTCGGATAGAGGAGAAATGAAAGAATGGTAGGGTTTTTGTGTTTTTGTATTGTTTAGATATGGATGACAGCGGTGTAATACCATTTCAAATCCTAACAAATGAAATACAATTGTATGATTGAAGAGTTGCCAAATTAAAGAGTTGCCAAAAATGTATTACAGTGATTGATTGAAGACCAAGCATTCAAACGCATGAGCAATAAGGGCATTGACCAATTCAATTTTACAAGGGCATTATGGGCATTGACCAAAAATCCAGTTTTCACTTTTCCATTTGACCATTTTCTCTTTATAAGTAGTTTAGATTATAAAATAAGACCTCATTTGAGGGACAAAATAAAAAATTAGAAGCAGACTCTATACTGGGGTGGATGTAAGAAATTAAGACGAAAGCACACGTACTGCTTCTATGCGTCAAATTAATCCATTATTATCACATTACCAACTAAACAAAGATATCAACCGGTTGAACTAGAAGACCTTCGTAAGTGAAATACTTAAGTAAATAAACTAATTCAGGACGGAGTTACTGACTAGTCATATGCAAACTAAAGTCACGTGATAGAAATTACCAGATGCAGCTTATGCTTTTCTTGCACTTGAACAGATCTCAACAAAGCCGCCAGGTCATTTCGGCAATAACTGGGACCGAGAAATATTGATTCCAATGCAAGAACCTGCACTTATGAAAAAACTTTAATCAATTTAATATCATCTAAGACTTCAGAGAGAGCACCAAGTATCTTAGGAAGCTATGTTACTCACATGCTTGGAACAGTCACTAAATTGTAATGTGATCTTGTTTCAAAGTTGCTGGTAAGCAGATTCACCCAATTCAGTAAAGCCCCTGCCAATAATTGCGTATTATTATTATTATTATTATTATTATTATTATTATTATTATTATTATTATTATTATTATTATTATTATTAGAACGGGTTGTTAGTTGTTAATGGTTCAGGTAGCAGTGACATCCAATTGGGCAGTATGCTGACCCGCCTGAAGGGGTAAAAGTCTCGGTGGGACTCGAACTTGAGACCTCCCCTAGCCAAACCTCCCCGCCCCAAGCCACTAAGAAATCTTGTTGGCCAACTGAGCTAGCATAGTTGGTTTGCGTATTAGAAACTATAGACACAAAACTAAAAGAGATTTAGACTATGGAAAAAGAGGATAAATATAGCAGAAACCAAGATGAGTCATTGGTTGTATAGACTTAGCTAGGAACACAAAGACCTATACATGACATGGCCATGATCTTATACCTCAAATGAACCATTCATAGTGATTATTCAATGTGATTTTCTAATTGGATAATATGAGAAAGTCATTGTATTGACCATTAGATTTCTTAAGATCATGAATCTACAAAATAGCTTTGTATTCCAAGACAAAATCATTTAAATTTTCAGTCAATGTTTTTCAAACTGCAATGTTTTTGCAAGTATTTTTTTTGGTATAACATAGGGACAGTACCTCATGTGAATTCATATCACAATAAAAAAACAGAATCACAAAAACAAAAAATAGAATCACATGTGATTTACCTCGAACAACAACTAGATTTTTTTCTGCACTTCGATCATCAACGACTTCATCCATAACCTAGATTTCGGAATCCACCACAAATTTCAGCATCCATAACTTGACATCAACTAAATTTGTTTCGTTTAACTGATTATCATTAATTTTTTACCGAATCGTTTTTTATTTAGGGTCAAATCGATCTACAAATAGATCTAAAAATTGATTAAAATTCTATCAAAATCAACGCATTTTATCGATTAACGATCTGTGATGTTGATTTGATGGTGAAATCGGGAGTGTGTTTGTGTGTGTGTTTTTTATTTTTAGCTTATATATTGGGACGATTTATCCTTAATGCGTGAATAAATCACAGTCATTGGATGAAATTTGAATGAAGGGTTAAGATGTGTTCAATGAATCTATAGACAATAGTTGGTCTACAGGGATCTCATCTCATACATGAATACTGTATTTTTGTTTCCTATTTTTTTGTTTAACATATTTGCCGTTATTTATTATTAATTTACGTCCAATTATATTTTGTCAAGCAATATTATGAAGCGAACCCGCCCATCGGGTGGGTTACGAAGCTAGTATAGCGTATATTAAAAATATATGTTTCATATGTTTTGTGTGTATCAATGTAGGCTAACTTCATAAAAGGCCATAGTTGACCTCATGTGCAAACATTTTTTCGTTTATGGACCTTGATCTTAATAGGCCATAGTTGAAAAGCGATCAATGACATTTTAGGTGAAAAATTACTTTGTATATAATGTTATCAACAACTTAGTCAGATGTTTTACTTTGTATTCACATATCTCAATGTTGACACAATCAAATCGACTCAAGTTATCAACAAGTTATAGTTGTTCACAATATATACATGGACTACCAGTGGCGAAGCTAGAATGGATTCAGTGGAGGGTCGGGATCTAATATACCGAAATTTCACAATTAAAATGGGGGGTCGAAACCGAATATACCGAAATTTTTCTACACGAAAACTATACACCCCCTACATCGCAAAAAAAAATTCGGGGGGTCGGGCGCCCCACCCCGCCCCTATGTAGCTGCGCCCTTGTGGACTACTTACGTGTTTGACGTTGGCTGCATGGCTTTCCATTTTAAGACTATCTACCAATTGGAAAAGATGACACATGCACATTTATTTTCTTAATAGTTACAAACCAAATTGTTTATCGTATCATTGACACATTACTTATCATTCCCCTCGAAAAATAATTTAACATATTTGCGTTCTTTGTTGTTTGTTAATTTATTCACAAATGAATCTCTTTAATGAATAATTTTTTTAAAAAATTCTAGTGATTCCATGGTCTATAAGCTAGTATTCAATATTATTGGAAGTGTTCTAAAAGCCCTTCAAATCAAACTTGGAATAAATCCACATTTTTTTTTTTTTTTTGAAAACCCATATTTTGTTATGTTGATAACTTTTGGGCCAATCAAATTACAAGTTCACAACATCCCTTGTCCGGTTTGATTTCAAAGTTTTTCTTACTAAAAAAACCACCCATTAATCTATTTATTTACTGTAATGTAGTCGCTTAACATACCAGTAAATGCATATGCATAACATGTGTCTATATGCATGAAGTATATAGTTTTATGCAGCTCTTGCGTAAACAAGCTTTAGTTAAAACAAAAGGGAAAACACGCTGATTGGTTTTCCCCGAAGAACATAAGTACCTACTCGAAGAGGGCTAGAAATGGATGTTGAGATGCATTGTAGCACAAATGATGGCTAAATGGAACAAGTTACACGCTTGGAATTTGAATCAGTCATACCAAAAGAACGATAATTACACGTATACAATCTTTGGTGTACATTTTTCTTTCTCTTATCAATACTACATTATAAAGCATTTGAGACTTCCTATAAAATGAAGTGTTAAAATTTTAAGACAAAAAACTATAAAAGGAAAATTAAAAAATTAATGTAAAATTTAAAAATTTAATTCTCATTTAAACCATATAGTAATCCCTCCAATAATAATATATTTTTAATAAATTGTTTATAACAAAGGCTCATTAAACATATAACTACCAATTTAATGCTAACATTTGAAAAATAAAAGTGCTAACTATTTACAATATTAATAATATAGACGTTCTACTTTTGAAAAACATATATCTACTGCGTTATAAAGTATTTGGGACATGCTAAATAAGTAGGGTTTAAAATGAAAAATATTTGCTCGCCACAAAAATAGTCATCGGGTATCCGCCGCTACATTGCGCGGGTACCTTCTAATAAAGTTATAAGGATACACAATGTTGGCATCCATGTAGTTTTGTTCCTACTCCCTGGAATATGAATACTTACTTTTCTTGTCACAAAAATCACAAACATATAAATTTACTTATTGTTCAACAACTAAAATGTGCAGTTACCTTTGAGCGGCTCATGAAGGTAGTACAAATTATTTCAAACACAACTGACTATTAAATTAATTTAATAACACAAAGCACCAGGAAACCTTGAAGCATGAGGAAAACAGTACTTGAACGTGATGTCAAAAGGTCGACTGCCCTGTATAACGAGACCTCAGTTTAGACTCTCTTAAGATGTATTCCTATAAGACTTTATTAGTACCTTTCTGTAAACCTCGTCATACTGTATGGATTAGTGTATGTTTATCATGAATTGTAAGCCTATTTGACTCACATTTATCTGTAATCTTATATCAACGGAATGCATTAAACATCGCCCGATGCACTACAAATTTTGCTACCATCCAATAAACCACTTTGTTACATTTTACAAACTATTTTGATGTTGGAGTAATAAACCAATTTGTTACCTTACCAATATTTCATAAACGACCAAACTGTTTTCTCTAACATCTTGTAAATTATGTTACAATCATCCTATCATGTTTTACTATGGTCTCATAAACCATTTTGCTCCCCTGTGAGCTACTTTAGTTGTTATCTCATGAAACAATAAACTATTATGCTATTACACTACAAACTAATTTGCGGTCACCTCACAAACCATTTGTTTATTACCCTACAAAACTACTCCGCTATTAATCACAAACCAAACTGCAACTTTCTACTATCTTGCAATGAATAAAGTGTTTTTCCTATTACCCTATAAACTGTTTTGCAAACCGCCCTATAAACTATCATGTTGTAAACTAATTACTTCTTTGAAAAGTATTTTGTACTTTTACCTCATAAACAAAATGACCGATATAAATTCTTGTAACTAAACCCAGCATTGCATCATTGGACCTTAATTATACAAAGCCTGATCACCTATGTATAATTCTGGTAGAATCATGCTATGCTAGGAATGGTTGCCTTAAAATTTTTACCAAAAGACAAATTTTCTGTTTCCATTTCGAGAAATCAAAACTCGAGTGTGTGGTACATAAAGGTAGTGCAAGACTTGGGCATCCGTGCTAAAAGCACAGTAACCAAATAGACTTCAACCACATGAAAATCAGCCTTATCTCACACCACGTTCTAATATGAGAGAATAAGTTACCTCACCAGCTATCATCGAACGACTCCACCGATTAACATCTCATTGTACACTACCCCTTTCGATTATGAGACACCTCATCATCAATCAGACAAATCTTTAAATTTGATAGCTACCGGATAACTCATAACCCCATATGCATATGTTAATAGAATCCTAGCAACAAAAGAAGGACCCCTCAGTAGAAATGAACCATGAGTGAACCACTAAGCTTTTAAGGATCTAGAAGTTGACTAGTAACCCAACATAAGCCTTAAGACCTTACGAAGTAACCCAAACCACTATCGTGGGGACAAATGCCAAACCCTTCACTAACCCCTTGGGTATACAAGCTGGTCTAGAACATGAGGTCTTATCAAAACACCGTTACTCACTAAGCCAAACCTTAGAGGAAAATCAAGCACCCCTGCCTCAAACTATAGTTATTGATATAGCATACTTTGACATTTCTTCGTCAAAGTACAATCTATCCTCTTCACTCCTTATAATGAGGTTTCCTTATAAGTAGCGGATGCATTAGGTCAGATTATCAATATACCATTAACCTTATAACATTGTGCACCCTGGGAGTCTAGATGACTCAACCCCATCATTTTGACATCACCTCCACACCGAAATGCCAAGAAGCCTTAACATACCGAACGATCATACATACACAATCCTCACTTGTAGATAAGTAAGACATTTCTTGCATAGTATCCGACTAATTTATTCATTCCAGACCACTAGTGTAACAATCTAAGTCATGACACCTATTAGCACGGCTCAAGTAAGTCGATTACTTAAATCTACAAGCTTCGCCAGATATTAAACATCAAGCCCTACTCAGCCTTGACAACTAGGATCTGTCTTTAGACACTTGAAACATATGTAGATGTACATACCCAACTACACCTTCTCCCTCGATATTCTTCCTTTAAGGAACATTCTTTAAAAATGCGTTGATATCGATCATAAAAACTCGTAGTGACATTTTCCTGAAATACTCACTTTGATGGGTCAAAAATTTTCTGGTCAACTTTATCAAGATTTTTGGCATATTAAGGAATAACTAGATGTCAACTTTGGAAAAAAAAATTGTTTTACCTACAACATGTTTAAAAATCTATTTCACTAAATGATAAATCTTTCGAGGTCATACCACTTTACATAACTAGTAGTTTCAAACAAGGAAATGTCTATTGCTTGGAAAACACCTTTGGTCAAATTTGTATAAACAGCTACACAAATAAAATTTTTGAATAAAATTTTACCCTGCCTCTGAAAAGGGAGACACCCAATTACGGAACAAGCCTTAAGGATCCGCCATCCTACTATCTTATATCAGAATAGGATTAAACTTGACGCTACCAGGATTTAGACCAAAGGGATGGTGTAAGGCCAAGAAAAATTTAGTGGTGTCCACCCAAACGAAGTTGTAATTCATCACAAAGTTAAGGCTGAACAGTAGAAACCATTAAGATTGCTAGTGCGACCAGAAACTCAAGAATGGAAATCTGGAAACATATAACTATGGACTTCATCCCGAAGCTACCAAAACATCTAGTGATTATGACACTATTTGGGTAATCGTCGATCGTCTCACCAAGTCCGCCGACTTCCTACCAATCATGGAAAATGACCGCACGGGCAAACTTGCACGATTGTATTTAAAGGAGATTGTGGCAAGACATGGAGTTCCGATCTCTATCATCTCCGGTAGAGGAAGCCGTTTCACGTCAAACAGTTGGAGATCGTGTTATGTTAAAAGTTTCACCATGGAAAGGCGTGATTCACTTTGGAAAGCGTGGGAAACTACATCTCTGATATATTGGACCTTTCAAAAATGCTCACCAGAATTGAGCCGGTAGATTATCATCTCGAATTACCACAAGAACTCAGCTCCATGCACAATTTCTTTCACATTAGCAACCTGAAGAAATGTCTCACAGACGAAACGCTTGCTATTCCTCTGGAAGAAATCCAGGTCGATGAAAGACTAAATTTTGATAAGGAACCTGTTGAGATTATGGATCGAGAAATCAAACGGCTTAAGCAAAGCTGCATCCCTATCGTTAAAGTTCGTTGAAACTCTCGAAGAGGTCCCGAATACACATGGGAGCATGAGGACGAGATCAAGCGTAAATACCCTCATCTTTTCTCAAAACTATCGGGTAACCCTAAGTGAAAACCGAGGACGTTTTTCTTTCTAAGGCCGGGAGGATGTGATAAACGGTAATTTTCCACTAATATCTTAATAATAAGTGTTGTGGAGAACTAAAAGGGGGGTTGAATAGTTTTACCGTTTTAAAATTTATTTGCTTTGTTACTTAACGTTAATTCAATGACAATATGCACAAACAAATAATAAAACAATATATATGAAGAGTAAAGAGAGGAATGATCAAACCACAAGACACGGATGTTTATAGTGGTTCGGCTACAAGGACTCTCTTCCCTGCCCTACTCCACTCCTCGAGCCTCTAACTCGAGAGTTATTCTTCACTAAGAAACAAACTCCCTTCTCGGACCGTAATGCACGTCACTTACACCCTTTTTCCGGTACAAAGCTAAATACCGAGTTCTACTTTAAGGAAGAACCAACCTAACGTCGCCTATACAATTACCGACACTAAGCTAGATGTCGAGTTTTTTACAAGGGTACAACTACTCCCTTTTACACTATGTGTTTTGAGGACTAAAACACAAACTGGAATCTACTGAATGAGAGAGATGATAATGATATCTAGATGCTAATGAGTTACACAGTCAGTAACAAACAAGTCTTGCAATAGACCGTTGAAGCTTGTTAATGCTTGATCTCTTTTGCTACAAAAAGAAAGATCACTAAGAATGAATGATATGGGTTAGTAATGAAAGAATGTATGTTTTCTACTGTGTAAGTGATGAGAAATGTTGTAACCTCCCGTAATTTTCCCTATGAATAGTAGATGCTAATAAACAATTAATAAATTATTACGTTATTTAATAACCCTTTCTACTAGTAACAAAATTTCTTTTGTTATCTATGCTACACTATTTAAATCACAACGATACTTGTGACTACCGATTACCTAGAAACGATGCTTACACACGAGCCTTGATAGTCTAAAAATCGCGAATTATATAAAACATTAACGTTTAATACTTAACGTCTATATATATATATATATATATACGTTTCGACAATTAATCGAATGTGACCAAATACAATCCCGAGTTCACGAAAAATTTCCACAAACACTCAGTAACTACATTGGGCCTCGACCCAATACCCAAATGGACCACTAGAGTCTTTGGGCCTCGGCCCAACATTTCGGCAAAACCCAACACAACAACCGGACCCTTAAGTATTTTCTTTTCTTCTCTTAAGCTAGCCCACCAAACGAGCCCATGAAACAACCCAACTAATATAACTTATTTTTTTTTATGTGTTAAACTCGGTTTGCTTTACCCATTTTATTCGAAACTTTCCTTAACAACATAATAATATTTTTACACCTTTCGATTCTACGTATAGCCACGATTCATAAATGATAACCCATTTCATTTTGCTCGATCTATCGAAGTCACAAATGTCGACCAAACTAAGCTCTACCTACACGAGTTGAATATTTATCAACACAACTCAAAAATCACAACTTGCCTAATATACCACTTCGTTCGACACCCCAAACGAGTCACAAGTGACACTTAGTCTCGTTTAAAATGTTGCTTGACCCATCTTAGCCTCCAACGAGCAACTTATCAAACCCAAAACTCATTTTGTCCTCTTGTTGATTGGTTGTGAGCGTCGGCCAAAACAAAAGCCACAAACCATTTCATCATTTGTATTACTTACACACTCAAGCTATTCTTCAAGACATTCACGTTAAGAATCCATTGACATTTTAATGCAACCAATAGAGTCAAGACAAATCTCATAATTTCCTTTTGTTTGCTCTCTTTTTGTTCGAACTGCCCAAGAACGATTCATATACTATGCACCTCATCATTTTTGACACTTTGACACTCCAACTGCTCATCATTATCTCATTTTGGACCGAGTATGCTTGCATGTATCCGCCCTAAACCTTCTATATAAACCATGCATGCAATCGGTTATACGCATACACAAATATATACCACCACTCAAATATTCTAAGTCATGAACATGTTATAAGGTCGACTAGTTTTAAGTACTTTTCGAAGTGTTCGAGTCGAACCCAAGAAGCATTCAAATTCGTTCCTGTGTCTTTGGTGTACCAAGAATCGAGTTACATAGTTCTTTCGTCCTAACTCCGTCTCATCATAGTGATACGCCTCACCTTCGAAGAGAAGTAAGCACGTCTCAACCCATTTTCATTTTATCATTTTCATTTATATCGCGTATCATGCTTTGCTTCGATACAATATTTTGTTATACATATTAACGACACACGTAAGTAAAGCAACATCTTAAATATTTGCTATGCTAACTATCAAAAACAAAGGTCATTCGAACACTATACATCATAAAACATCACACGTTGCATGTCACCTTGACAACCTTCGAGTTCTATAAAAACACTTAGAATATTTTTAAGTTCTTAAGACTGTTTTCGACAACCTAAGTCACTTAGCTTTGGCCTTATATTTCTTTAACTCGACATGCGACTCGTATATTTTATAACCCGACCTAATAAACAAGCTAGCAAACTAACGAGTTGCGTATTTCGGTTAGCCTAGAAAACCCAACTTGAACCTAATTTAAACTAAAAGTAAATCGATCAAGCAACAATTTTTAGAAACTAAAACTATTAGCGATCGGGCTAATAAGCCCAATACGCTAGTTATAAGCTTATCGCATAAGCTGATCCTATAAGCTTAATTATTATGTTTTCACAACCCAAAAATAAGCCCGTAACCAGGCCCAACTTCCCCCTAAACCCATTGGAGCGAAAACCCATAATGGGCCGAAGCTTTAACTCGATTAGAGGCCCATAAGCTGAAAAATAAGCTCTTAACCAAATAAGCAGTTCGTATTAATTACAAAAATTATTTTTAAACTTAGTATGAAATAAAAATAATAAACTTTGATTTTTATAAACTTTGGACTCGATTTGCAAAGAATTGCTAACCGAGGGACTAAAGTTGTCAAAATTGGAACTTTCGGTAAAAACAGTCATTTTAATAACCTTGTGATGAAAACTGTAAATCTAGGAATTTTTAGGTATAACATGTAAATATTAAATGTTTTGGACCTAAAGTGTAATAAAAACTTAACCGAGGACTAACGGTGCAAATGTTATGCCGTTAGGGCTAAAAGTGTAATTTTGTAAAAACCTAAAGGGTATTTCTAATTCATACTTGTGGTAATATTTCACAAACCCAAAACCCGAACTAGATATGTTTAGTCGACTATTAATAATTCTATCTACGTAGTTTATTAACTTATATATATATATATTTACAAAACCACTTAACGAAATCGTTAACGTAGAATCTAACTTATCGTTAACCAACTTTGATTTATAAAACGACGATCCCTTTTGTCAACCATTACACTCCGACGAACGAGCACGCATCCGAAAATGTTATATATAGATCCATATATATAACTCTATATACATTCCTTTTTAAATATATAAAACTTTATAATTTTATATATAACTTTATAATCCTTTTATATATATAACATTTTAGTTTATATATAACTTGATCATTTAAACGCGCACATTATAATGTGACAAACAAAACAATAAAACCTTAAACGATATGATTCGCGATAAACCAAACTTAGACTATCAAACCACTAAGACTTGCCATATACTATATAGGTCGTGTGTTGAAGCCATTTCCTTTCATCGTTTGATTAACGATACTACTACCACTACCACACTACCAGGTGAGTTCATAGCCCACACTTTAACTTTTAAATCTTTTGTGGGGAGATACATGCTACAAAACCTGAACACAAACTTTTCGTATGCTATGACTGTTATTATTATTGCTTAAGTAGCTATTGCCAAAAGTCCCTCAATCATGAACCTTAATCACTTGCGAGTGAACGTAAATAATTGTGAATAGATCTATTTGGGACTGACAATCCCCGTTTGGGTCTGCTAGGATGAGCCACCCAGGCGCACTTTATTTGAACAACTTATGAGTTATTGGCAAATACTCATCACGAGGGCCTATATACTTTACATCATATTTGATGCCAGTTAAACGTTGCGTGTCATGAGCTTAAGGCAATAATAACTTGATTTTAAACTTGTTTAATTGTAATTCGATGCAATTAACACTTATACTTGTGTTCAAACTATTAAACTTAAACCTATGAACATCACTCAACTTTTGTTGACTTTTAGCATGTTATCTCAGGTAACTAAGGACTGGAAACTCAAGGCAACGGAGTGGGCATTATAACCCTGTTTGGGTGGTTTAAATAAATGTTTTATCATTCAAATTTTAAATAAACATGTTCAACTATGAAACATCTTTGTATTCTAAACGCTTGTATTTTGAATGATAAACTTAAAACGTCTTTTAAAGTCGTTTTCTATGATTATGACGAAAGATCCTCTACGTAACACCCAATTAAGTCTTCCGCTGTTGCTAACCGAAATTGGGGGTGTTATAGATTGGCATCAGAGCTCATGGTTATAGAGAACCAGATGTATTTTAAAACACTGGACTATAACTACATTTTTATTAAAAACGGACCATTTTTTTTTTGAAAAACCACCTTATGCCCTCCGTGCCTACACACTTCCAGCATTTTAGGATGCTATTTACTATGCGAGTTCTTAACAAAGTTTAACATAGTTATGATTATAGTAATAACTTATATTTACTATTCGGGATTATTACAGTACTATGTCTTCGAATCCCCATCCCATCGCTGTATCATCTGATTCAGAGAATGAGGATCCTATGCCAGACTTTGCTACGACAGCTATTCCAATGTCACCTGCTACCGAC
Organism: Artemisia tridentata subsp. tridentata; assembly: GCA_021014915.2. Taxonomy (NCBI): domain Eukaryota; kingdom Viridiplantae; phylum Streptophyta; class Magnoliopsida; order Asterales; family Asteraceae; genus Artemisia; species Artemisia tridentata. Next base: position 433,362,129 of record CP139506.1, on the reverse strand, counting down.
CGGTACATGGAAAGCCAGCAATTTCTACCGGCATCCGACATGGAGACTTCACCTCCAGTATCACCCATCCCATCACCTAACCCGATTCGCCGGCATAGACGAGTACGATAACTCTAGCCGTATGAACCCGAACCCTTTGACCAACTTTACCGACGCCCCGGAGAAAGTTTTGTCCGCAAACACACTCCCCGAAAACGGGTACGCACACCACCAGCACTGACTATACCACCACCAGTCCCACTTATACCAACTCCGACACCAGTAACATCACCACCCCCAGCTCCTGAGCATACCAGGACACCGCCGCTTACACCACTATCTTCAGTTCCACCGCCTACTATCTTCTATCACCAGACCACCACTGTTCCATTACCATCCTCTATTCCACCCCTTGCTTCTCCACCCTCAGCTACTCTCAGTGAACCTCTACCACCTCATGAGAGAGCATACCGTTTGGTTCCATCATTATCGGACCCTTATGCCCAGATTAGAGATGAGGCCACAGTACGCACCGGGACCCACAAGAGGGTCGATGCTCGCCGATGGTCTTTCTTGCTACCGATCATTCGTCACTGGAGATCCCAGGAAGGAGCACCGACAGCCATGGAACTAGGAGAGAGTTCGGCTACAGCTACTTCGAGGATTCTTCCGGTTACCGGAGAACCCATCCATCACACCATACCTCTACTGGCAGCCAGATTAGTCCGACATGAGGATCGTCTGGACGATATTGCAGAGATTCTCGACGACTTACCACTAGAGCAGGTTGAGACACTTGGGGAAGAAGTGGAGAACCTTGTGATTGGTCAGTTGGCGATGGAGACAGTCTTCGATCAAGTAGGTACTAGTTTAGAAGAAGCCATTGAGACTATTTCTATACTAGGAGATGCTACTACTTCGATGCAGACAGTGATTGAGACACTGGACTCTGAGCTTGATCGAGTTAGCTCTCAAGTTCTGATTCTTAGACGTATGGTTGAGGATTCCCAGGCTAGGGAAAGAGCTCGAGACCAGACAGTGAAGACTTTGATGGCAGCAATTGCAGATCTTCAGCGCCGCTTAGATGGTGCACCAGGAGGACCATAAATCAGAGATGTGTCAATATAACTAAGAGATGTCTTAGTCTACCAATGTTGTATTAATAAATAATCTTGTATCTTTATGTTTTGTAAAACAAATCGAACAAGTTATTAATCCTATGTTGTGTGGATGTATTATATTGATGTTGATTTATGTATTCCATGGTTGTTTCTTGCATATGCGTTATGATTTGCCATATATTGTCTCGCAAAATTTTGGTTCATGCAGTGCAATTCAATCATTTATGTTCTCATGTGTGTTATGAATTGATTCAGACATATTGTGAATAAATTTATGATATGATATTTGCTGTACCTACAGAGATAAACCAGAATTATTAAACTCAATTGTTATGGTTAAAATTATATTATTATAATCCATATTCAATTACCTTCCGAAGTATCTTAACCTAACGTAATCATTATGAGATTTCTAAAAATATGCTTTTGCAATATTGATAGAACAATGGTACGTACAAGGAGGTCAACCTCAGCCGCAAATCATGAAACTTCGACAGCTACGCCTACTATGACTCCAGAAGCTATCCGAAAAGCAATCGCTGACGGTGTAAATGCAGTCATGGCAGATCAGGCGACAGCAAATGCTCGCAACAGTGGCACTAGTCTACCGACAGGAGAAAGTGTAACTGCTGCAAACCGAAAGTGTACCTACAAGGATTTCATAAGCTGTCAACCAACTTCTTACAAAGGTACTGAAGGAGTGACTGAACTTGCTCACTGGTTCGAACGATCTGAAACAGTTTTTCAGAGAAGCGGTTGTACCGAGGAGAACAAAGTCACTTTCGCTACTGGAACTCTCATGCAAGATGCTTTGTCATGGTGGAATGCTACAGTCAAAGCCATGGGAATGACGGCAGCCTACCAGCTCCCTTGGACTGAGTTTAAAACCAAGATGCTGAAGAAATATTGTCCCCGTTCTGAACTAAGAAAATTGGAAGATGAATTCCATCTACTAGTAGTAAAGGGAATTGATCTTAAAACATGCAATACGAGATTCCAAGAGCTTAAAATATTATGCCCTACTGTTGTACCAACTTTCGAAAAAGAACTGGAGAAGTATATCGAAGGACTTCCCCGTAGTATTGAGGGAAATGTCACTTCATCAAATCCGTCAACTCTAGAGGCAGCTATGGAACTTGCCCAAAAGCTACTGGACCGAGAGGTCAAGTACAACAATGAGCTCAAGAGGAAGCTCGATGACAAAAGAACCACTCACCACCACAATAACAATAACCACCACAACCACAACTTCAATAACAACAACCATAGGAACAATAACCCGTACCACCAAAACCGAAACAATCGTCACCGTCATCAAAACCAAAGACAAGAAACCACCAAGGCCTATGCTGCTACTGAAGGCAAGGGATACCAAGGTCAGAAACCCCAGTGTAACAGATGCAAACTACACCACGGTGGACCTTGCACAATCAAATGTTTGAAATGCCAGAAAACGGGTCATCAAACAAAGGATTGCAGGAATCCTGCTACTGGTAGCAACCTACAGCCTGTAACTCCGACTTGCTACTCATGCGGAGAAGTAGGTCACTTCAAGAGTCAATGTCCGAAAGGAAACAGTCAGCCAAATAACGCTCGAGGAAGAGCATATGTGATAAAAGAGGAAGATGCCCCACTGAACTCTGACGTCGTCACGGGTACGTTCTTACTCAATCAACATAATGCTAGAGTATTATTTGATTCTGGAGCAGATAGAAGTTTTGTGTCAACTACGTTTGCTTCTTTGCTTAACACTACCCCTTCCAAACTAGACACCACTTTCGAAATTGAAATGGCGGACGGAAACCTAATTGGTACCGACACCGTAATCCATGGTTGTACCATAATCCTACAAAACAACTCTTTTCCCATCGACCTCATGCCTATCCAACTCGGTAGTTTTGACGTAGTCATTGGAATGGATTGGTTATCCAAACACCGCGCTAGAATACTCTGTGACGAGAAAACCGTTCATATTCCATGTAATGGTGAAACTCTCATTGTCCATGGTGACAAGAATAAAACGCGATACGGTATCATCTCACATATCAGATTTGTGAAATATATGAACGAAGGATGTCAAGCATTCATGGTTCATGTAACTGAAAACAAATCAAAAGATAAACGAGTTGAAGACGTTCCGATCGTTAAAGAGTTTTCAGAAGTATTCCCCGAAGATCTACCTGGTCTTCCACCAACCCGTCAAATAGAATTTCAGATTGAGCTAGTGCCTGGAGTGGCACCTGTGGCGAAAGCACCTTATAGGTTAGCGCCGTCTGAAATGAAGGAATTATCAGAACAATTGGAAGAATTGTCTGATAAAGGCTTTATCCGACCCAGCTCATCACCTTGGGGAGCTCCGGTTCTATTCGTTAAGAAGAAGGACGGATCTTTCCGAATGTGTATCGATTACCGGGAATTGAACAAACTCACTGTAAAGAATCGTTACCCACTACCTAGGATCGATGACTTGTTTGATCAATTACAAGGATCGAGTGTATACTCGAAGATCGACCTAAGGTCAGGGTACCATCAGTTAAGAGTTCGAGAGGAGGATATTCCCAAAACAGCTTTTAGGACACGTTACGGACATTACGAATTCCAAGTAATGCCATTTGGTTTAACCAATGCACCTGCAGTGTTCATGGACCTAATGAACCGAGTGTGCAAACCATACCTGGATAAATTCGTAATAGTATTCATAGACGATATCCTAATCTACTCCCGCAACGAACAAGAACATGCCGAACATCTAAAGATTATTTTAGAGTTACTCAAAAAGGAACAGTTGTATGCCAAGTTCTCCAAATGCGACTTTTGGATTCGAACTGTACAATTCCTTGGGCATGTTATCAACAGTCAAGGTATCCATGTAGATCCAGCTAAGATTGAGGCCGTCAAAAGTTGGACATCTCTGACAAACCCTATAGAGATACGCCAATTTTTTGGTCTAGCCGGTTACTACAGGAGATTTATTGAAGGTTTCTCAAAAATATCAAAGCCTTTGACCGAATTAACTCAGAAGAACAAGAAGTTTATATGGGGAAAAGAGGAAGAATTAGCTTTTCAGCTACTAAAGAAAAAGCTATGTGAAGCACCAATATTAGCACTACCCGAAGGAAGTGAAGACTTCGTAGTGTATTGTGATGCCTCATATCATGGTTTGGGAGCTGTGCTGATGCAACGGAACAAAGTGATAGCTTATGCCTCACGACAACTCAAATCGCATGAAGAAAATTACACGACTCATGATTTAGAGTTAGGAGCAGTAGTATTCGCCCTTAAGTTATGGAGACATTACCTGTATGGTACCAAGTGCACGGTATTCACCGACCACAAAAGTCTTCAGCACATCTTAGATCAGAAAGAACTAAACATGAGACAACGTCGCTGGTTAGAGCTACTTAGCGACTATGATTGCGAAATCCGTTATCACCCAGGAAAAGCCAACGTTGTGGCAGATGCATTAAGTTGGAAGGAACGACTGAAACCTCTTAGAGTCAGATCATTAGGAATAACCATTCGTTCACCCCTGCCCTCACAAATACTCACCGCTCAATCCGAAGCTCTTAAGGAAGAGAACCGACCTAGTGAAAAGATCCACGGTATGCCAGAAAATAAGAATGGCTTTGTGCAGAGAGCAGACGGGATGCTCTGTTTCAAAGAAAGAAGTTGGATTCCTCTATACGGAGGTATACGTGATCTCATTATGAATGAATCTCATAAATCCAAATACTCCATTCATCCAGGTTCTGACAAAATGTACCAAGATCTCAAGAAGCTTTACTGGTGGCCAAACATGAAGGCCGACATAGCCGAGTATGTCGGAAAATGTTTGACTTGTTCACGAGTAAAAGCGGAATATCAAAAGCCGTCCGGATTACTCATACAACCCGAAATTCCTGTATGGAAATGGGAACGTATTACAATGGACTTTATCACCAAGCTTCCTAGAACATCAACTGGACTTGACACCATCTGGGTCATCGTTGATCGTCTCACAAAATCTGCTCACTTCTTAGCAATCAAAGAGACTGACGAGATGGACACACTCGCAACACTATATCTAAAAGAAATAGTTTCGCGACATGGAGTGCCGATCTCAATCATCTCAGATCGTGACAGTCGTTTCACATCTCATTTTTGGAAGTCTTTGCAAAAAGCCTTGGGAACCAAATTGGATATGAGCACTGCATATCATCCACAAACCGATGGACAAAGCGAGAGGACAATCCAAACCTTAGAAGATATGCTCCGAGCGTGTGCTATCGACTTCGGAAAAGGTTGGGATAAACACTTACCTCTAGCTGAGTTCTCCTACAACAATAGTTATCACGCCAGCATTAAGGCAGCACCATTCGAAGCACTCTACGGTCGAAAGTGCAGATCGCCTGTTTGTTGGACCGAAGTTGGAGATATACAACTTACCGGACCCGATCTCATTCATGAGACGACAGAAAAGATAGTTAGGATTAAGCAACGACTGCAAGCGGCAAGAGATAGACAAAAGAGCTATGCCGATGTGAGGAGAAAACCTCTAGAATTCCAGATTGGAGACAAGGTCATGTTGAAAGTATCTCCCTGGAAAGGAACGGTACGTTTCGGAAAACGTGGAAAACTTAACCCGAGATACATTGGTCCATTCAAAATCCTGGAGAGGATAGGACCAGTGGCTTACAAACTCGAACTTCCAGAGGAACTTAGTCGAGTTCACGACACCTTTCACGTATCAAACCTTAAGAAATGTTTGTCAGATGAATCTCTTGTAATTCCTTTGAAAGAGATTCGACTCGACGACAAACTCGTCTTTACAGAAGAACCAGTGGAGATCATGGACAGAGAGGTCAAACGACTAAAACGAAACCGCATTCCCATTGTCAAAGTCCGATGGAACTCTAAACGAGGACCGGAATATACTTGGGAACGCGAAGACCAAATTCGAGCTAAATACCCACACCTATTCTCGTAAACACTTCTATTACCTATCTTAGACTGGAATTCCGGGACGGAATTCAGTGTAAGTGGTAGGTACTGTAACCTCCCGTAATTTTCCCTATGAATAGTAGATGCTAATAAACGATTAATAAATCATTACATTATTTAATAACCCTTTCTACTAGTAACAAAATTTCTTTTGTTATCTATGCTACACTATTTAAATCACAACGATACTTGTGACTACCAATTACCTAGAAACGATGCTTACACACGAGCCTTGATAGTCTAAAAATCGCGAATTATATAAAACATTAACGTTTAATACTTAACGTCTATATATATATATATATATATTATATATATATATATATATATATATATACGTTTCGACAATTAATCGAATGTGACCAAATACAATCCCGAGTTCACGAAAAATTTCCACAAACACTCAGTAACTACATTGGGCCTCGACCCAATACCCAAATGGACCACTAGAGTCATTGGGCCTCGGCCCAACATTTCGGCAAAACCCAACACAACAACCGGACCCTTAAGTATTTTCTTTTCTTCTCTTAAGCTAGCCCACCAAACGAGCCCATGAAACAACCCAACTAATATAACTTATTTTTTTTTATGTGTTAAACTCGGTTTGCTTTACCCATTTTATTCGAAACTTTCCTTAACAACATAATAATATTTTTACACCTTTCGATTCTACGCATAGCCACGATTCATAAATGATAACCCATTTCATTTTGCTCGACCTATCGAATTCGCAAATGTCGACCAAACTAAGCTCTACCTACACGAGTTGAATATTTATCAACACAACTCAAAAATCACAACTTGCCTAATATACCACTTCGTTCGACACCCCAAACGAGTCACAAGTGACACTTAGTCTCGTTTAAAATGTTGCTTGACCCATCTTAGCCTCCAACGAGCAACTTATCAAACCCAAAACTCATTTTGTCCTCTTGTTGATTGGTTGTGAGCGTCGGCCAAAAACAAAAGCCACAAACCATTTCATCATTTGTATTACTTACACACTCAAGCTATTCTTCAAGACATTCACGTTAAGAATCCATTAACATTTTAATGCAACCAATAGAGTCAAGACAAATCTCATAATTTCCTTTTGTTTGCTCTCTTTTTGTTCGAACTGCCCCAAGAACAATTCATATACTATGCACCTCATCATTTTTGACACTTTGACACTCCAACTGCTCATCATTATCTCATTTTGGACCGAGTATGCTTGCATGTATCCGCCCTAAACCTTCTATATAAACCATGCATGCAATCGGTTATACGCATACACAAATATATACCACCACTCAAATATTCTAAGTCATGAACATGTTATAAGGTCGACTAGTTTTAAGTACTTTTCGAAGTGTTCGAGTCGAACCCAAGAAGCATTCAAATTCGTTCCTGTGTCCTTGGTGTACCAAGAATCGAGTTACATAGTTCTTTCGTCCTAACTCCGTCTCATCATAGTGATACGCCTCACCTTCGAAGAGAAGTAAGCACGTCTCAACCCATTTTCATTTTATCATTTTCATTTATATCGCGTATCATGCTTTGCTTCGATACAATATTTTGTTATTCATATTAACGACACACGTAAGTAAAGCAACATCTTAAATATTTGTTATGCTAACTATCAAAAACAAAGGTCATTCGAACACTATACATCATAAAACATCACACGTTGCATGTCACCTTGACAACCTTCGAGTTCTATAAAAACACTTAGAATATTTTTAAGTTCTTAAGACTGTTTTCGACAACCTAAGTCACTTAGCTTTGGCCTTATATTTCTTTAACTCGACATGCGACTCGTATATTTTATAACCCGACCTAATAAACAAGCTAGCAAACTAACGAGTTGCGTATTTCGATTAGCCTAGAAAACCCAACTTGAACCTAATTTAAACTAAAAGTAAATCGATCAAGCAACAATTTTTAGAAACTAAAACTATTAGCGATCGGGCTAATAAGCCCAATACGCTAGTTATAAGCTTATCGCATAAGCTGATCCTATAAGCTTAATTATTATGTTTTCACAACCCAAAAATAAGCCCGTAACCAGGCCCAACTTCCCCCTAAACCCATTGGAGCGAAAACCCATAATGGGCCGAAGCTTTAACTCGATTAGAGGCCCATAAGCTGAAAAATAAGCTCTTAACCAAATAAGCAGTTCGTATTAATTACAAAAATTATTTTTAAACTTAGTATGAAATAAAAATAATAAACTTTGATTTTTATAAACTTTGGACTCGATTTGCAAAGAATTGCTAACCGAGGGACTAAAGTTGTCAAAATTGGAACTTTCGGTAAAAACAGTCATTTTAATAACCTTGTGATGAAAACTGTAAATCTAGGAATTTTTAGGTATAACATGTAAATATTAAATGTTTTGGACCTAAAGTGTAATAAAAACTTAACCGAGGACTAACGGTGCAAATGTTATGCCGTTAGGGCTAAAAGTGTAATTTTGTAAAAACCTAAAGGGTATTTCTAATTCATACTTGTGGTAATATTTCACAAACCCAAAACCCGAACTAGATATGTTTAGTCGACTATTAATAATTCTATCTACGTAGTTTATTAACTTATATATATATATATATATTTACAAAACCACTTAACGAAATCGTTAACGTAGAATCTAACTTATCGTTAACCAACTTTGATTTATAAAACGACGATCCCTTTTGTCAACCATTACACTCCGACGAACGAGCACGCATCCGAAAATGTTATATATAGATCCATATATATAACTCTATATACATTCCTTTTTAAATATATAAAACTTTATAATTTTATATATAACTTTATAATCCTTTTATATATATAACATTTTAGTTTATATATAACTTGATCATTTAAACGCGCACATTATAATGTGACAAACAAAACAATAAAACCTTAAACGATATGATTCGCGATAAACCAAACTTAGACTATCAAACCACTAAGACTTGCCATATACTATATAGGTCGTGTGTTGAAGTCATTTCCTTTCATCGTTTGATTAACGATACTACTACCACTACCGCACTACCAGGTGAGTTCATAGCCCACACTTTAACTTTTAAATCTTTTGTGGGGAGATACATGCTACAAAACCTGAACACAAACTTTTCGTATGCTATGACTGTTATTATTATTGCTTAAGTAGCTATTGCCAAAAGTCCCTCAATCATGAACCTTAATCACTTGCGAGTGAACGTAAATAATTGTGAATAGATCTATTTGGGACTGACAATCCCCGTTTGGGTCTGCTAGGATGTGCCACCCAGGCGCACTTTATTTGAACAACTTATGAGTTATTGGCAAATACTCATCACGAGGGCCTATATATTTTACATCATATTTGATGCCAGTTAAACGTTGCGTGTCATGAGCTTAAGGCAATAATAACTTGATTTTAAACTTTTTTAATTGTAATTCGATGCAATTAACACTTATCCTTGTGTTCAAACTATTAAACTTAAACCTATGAACATCACTCAACTTTTGTTGACTTTTAGCATGTTATCTCAGGTAACTAAGGACTGGAAACTCAAGGCAACGGAGTGGGCATTATAACCCTGTTTGGGTGGTTTAAATAAATGTTTTATCATTCAAATTTTAAATAAACATGTTCAACTATGAAACATCTTTGTATTCTAAACGCTTGTATTTTGAATGATAAACTTAAAACGTCTTTTAAAGTCGTTTTCTATGATTATGACGAAAGATCCTCTACGTAACACCCAATTAAGTCTTCCGCTGTTGCTAACCGAAATTGGGGGTGTTACAAATGCTCAAAAGATCAGCTTGCTATTTATAGGCAAACCAGATGAACAATTGGCGGATCCGGCAGATCCCAAAAAAAGGATCCGTCCTTGTATGCACTTGGATTCGCCAGTGCAGGACAGCTAATAGATCTTCAAATCTTTCCAAATCTTGCACAATCTTTCCATATCTTTGTCAAGTCATTTCAAGATCTTCCAATGTCAACTCTTTGGCTTGAAGATCTAAACAAGATATTACAAAATCTTTCCAAGATATCATTCATGATGCATGCCATGATGTCATTCTAGTTTTTGAAAAATAAAGTTTCCTTTTTAGGAAATAAACTTGTAAATGTATAAAATGTAATTCTTAATGATCTTGTGAAATATAAAATGTGTTTTAAAGAGACTTTAGCTAGTATTTATAATTTGCTAAAAGATATACTTTGTATTTTTCATTAACAAAACTAAGTAAAGATCGTATAATATAAATAACGTTTTTGGGACGATATTTGTATTAACAATCTCCCCCTTTTTGTTGATAACAAAACATAAAGTGTATTTTTAAGCAAAAGAATAAATATAGTATGAGTCCTTTTAAAAATATAGATTAAGTTTATTTTATGCAAGTTTTAAAAACTATTTTACTATTTTAAGCAAAAATGAATGTAATGAATGTACTGTGATCATTTATGCAAACTTAAACTATTTTACTATTTTAAGCAAAAATGAATGTAATGAATGTACTGTGATCATTTATGCAAACTTAATCCTTTCTCCTTTCTCCCTCTTTTTGTCAAAACAAAAAGAAGAGTTGCGTAGCGGAATGTGATTTTGAGAACTTTAAGAGCTCCCCCTTGTTTAATACTCCCCCTAAATTGAGTAACAAGGTAATGATATATGAACCTACAAAACAAACGGTTAGAATATGAAATGCTCCCCCTCGATGTATACTCCCCATTGCTAAAGTACCAACGTATACATTTCAAGGGTATGAGATGCTACAAAAGAAAAGTTAGTTATGAATAGCTTCAATGGAGAAGCACAATGCATATGAAATGATCATCCAAACAAGAGTTTCAACCCATTTTACTTCAAAAGTCAACCATAAGTGTTTGGTTAAAATTTTGTACTTAAGTGCATATGATGATAATATGGAGGTAAAAGCTACTATATAATAAATATAATTCTATCAATATATCAAAAAGTTTCATCCCGTATGACTTTGTAAAAAGTCAACGATTAGTGTCTGATATAAATATGCCTAAGTCAAATTTATGAAACCAAACCATCCATGTATCAAAACAAGACAATATTTCAATTATATGATCACCTACAACATCAAAACATAATCATTCATTCATTGAAAATTTGTTTGTGACAAATGTCTCAAACATGAAATTACACAAGAAAGTTCCTAAAAATAAAAAATAATCCTAGAACAATTCTACGAAGTACACTAAGATGATACTTAGGAAAATGCTAAAAGCTCCTATGGAGTGGAATTGGTTGGTTTTGATGGAGATATGATAGAGGCAAGCCACATAGTTTCTAAATCCTTAGTGTCACAAAGGTTAGAGTCAAGTTCTTCATTTTCTTGAGTGTTTGTTTGATTTAACCACATTGATTCATCAATGTGTTGAAGTGTGGTAAGTAGATCATGTGATTGAAGGTTGGGTAAATTTGGGGGTGATGATGATTTTCTTTCTTTAGATGGTGAAGGTGGTGGTGAGGAAGCTATTGGTGTAGTTATAGGTGATGGTGTGTTACATGTGGGTGATGATGTTGTACCTAGTGGAATTATGATAGGTGATGGTGATTTTGAAGATGAAGACATGTTGACTACAGGAGTTATGATAGGAGTTGTAGTAGTAGTAGTGGATATGGTAGGAAAGCTTACGTTTGGAAACGGATTTACGAACCAGTAAGGTCTAACACTAATTCTAGCAGTTCGTCTGTGTGGTCTAGACATGTGAGAGTTGTTTGATTTGTGCATTGTGAGAAGTTTGCAGGAATGGTGTGTAAAGATGATGATGATTTAGTGTGTTATGACTATCTTAAGGTTCTAATTTATAGCTCCTAAAATGTATGGAAATTGGTGTTTGATTAATGAGATGATAGTTTCCAAAAACTTGGAACAAGATAAAGAGGTTTGTCCTATTGTGAAAGTCAATCCATAGAGATGGAGTTGACATGAAGGTATGCAGAATATGACTCAAAAGAATGAAATGTGATTGATTCACGAATTCCAAGGAGCTAATTAAAGGGATCCTTGTGTTTTATATGAAGGTAACTTGGACAAAAATTTGAAAAATCAAATTTTGGTGGGAAATTGGTTTTCTTAATGTTCTAAGAGTTCCTAAATCAATCTAAGGTATAAGATGATCAGTGAATGTAATCTAAAGAAGCTATAAACTAAAATCTAAGAATCGGGATTAGTCGGGAATATTTGAAAACGTTACAGATGAACCTGCGGATCCAATCGACAACAAAGACGGATACAAGTTTTTTTGATCCGTGGTATCCGCGGGTGTATGACTGGTGGAGCCAAATATTACACTAGGCTGATCCAAATTCTGGGATCCGCCAGATCCGTCCTATGAAAACTCAGAAAGTAAACAAAACATATGTCAAAATTTTCGTTATTTGATCAAATCCCAAAAATTCTCCTAAAACATATGTAATAGCTAATATATGATACAAATATACTAAATATATAGATTCTAACACACGTTACCATATAAATAAAATCGATCATCAGATTTTACCATAAGAGAAGTTAAGCCAAACAGTGGCTTAAATTCAGAAAATTGATAACAATACATGTTATCGTCTATCCAAGTTAAGCTAATCCACATAAAAGTTAAGTACTAGCATAAGGTCTTAACAAGCACATAAATTTAACAATACAAAGTCTAATAAACTATTGTACCAAACACTCCTTAAATCTCACTAATTCTTCAACATTTTGATTATTTTCTTCTGACCCTTGTGGAGTTTCATCATCCATCGTCCTATATTCTTCATCATTCCCTTTCTTTGTCGATGTTCTATAGACTCATTATCAATGGAAGGAAGTTGACGCAAGTAATCGAGTGGAGGAATCCTAGAGTTATGTAAACCATCTTCATCGCTAGCCGATGATGATGAAGATGAGGTTGAAATATAAGCACGTTTTCCTTTCCCTACTGCTACTCTATGGTCACTAAGTGGAACGAAGGTGTGTGGGATTTCGATGTAGCCTGGAAGAAAGCCAACTGAGTTTGGAGGAATAGGAATGGAAGCTTTAAACAGACGGGTGATGAGCATTCCATATGGCATTGCGGTGTTTCCTAAGACAGGTATGTCGACCATTCTTTTGGCGATATAGTAAGCTAAATTGAATTGTTGATGGGTCGACACACAGTAGAGCATGTAGCATAAACTAGCATTCACATGATCTTTGTTTCCAATAGTGCTAATAACATTAGCTCTAAGAATCTCTTCTAGTTTCTTAAATTCAGGTTTGAGTTCATTAAGTTCCATAGCAAATGGATCTCGACTTACTTGTTTGCCTCGGAGTTTCTTAGTTGGGTTGCTTCTAGGATTGAAGAGATGATCACGGATAATTTCTTTGGGAGTGAGAGAAGTTTCGTATGGGTATTCACGACCAAGGTTAGACTCAAGGATGGATAAAGGCCATTTGTCTGAGTAGAAGCAAGTTCCTTGACTAGGAACACCTAAAACTTCTCCGAATTGATCCAAAGGGAAATTGAATTAACTTTGGTTTACTTTGAAATTGATGTTTAACAATCCCAAGTCATCAGTGCTAAGTTTTACGGAAGCATAGAATTCAAGGATGAACCTAGGAATAATAGGCTCATTTATGTCTAGGAGTGAATCAAATTGGATAGCGGCCAATTGTTCACGGATATTTGTTTCTTCTAAGAATGATGAGTCTATAGTTCTACCTTCATGAACATAACGGCTTTCTAATGCTTTGAAAATTTTGATTTGAGCTTCTGTGAGTCGCTTGGTTTGATGATGTTTGGGTAGGTACTTGGTAGTCTTTTTATGATCATAATTAGCAGCGGGAGGCATGATTCACCTAGACATGAACGTTATATAATTTAGTTAGAATCATCTAATATATGTGTGTCTAAATGAGAATAATGTGAAGGTGCAATTATCTCGACTCCTTTTATGCAAGTTTTCGTAGTAAAAATGCGAGATAACCCAAACGCTCCTGATTTGAATGTATCCGAAAGTACATATAGTTTATGTATTTCCTTAAGCATTCAAGAGATATTATGATGTTTTAAACATAACGTTTTTGATTTTGTATGAACAATGATTGAAAGGTGTTTTGAGAAGTTTTGAAAAGTTTTTCAATGGAGTGTTTTGATGATTATTATGATATCTAATTAAGAAAAACATGATTTTTGAAATGCTTCATGATTTTTGATAATGCATAATTCCAATTTTTGATTTGGTGCAACCAATAGGAATCCTAGACACTGATAAGAAATTAGAATGAATTAGGATACTTACAGTGATCAATTAAGCACGAGCTAATTGTGGAGAATGACCTAATTTTTGAGTTTAGAGTGATAAGGGTCGACAATTAGTGGGTTTTGTGTTTTTAATGAATGTGATGAACAGTAAGGAGTGTTTGTTATTATTAAGAGTCTTTCTCAGCAAACCATGGATCCGGCGGATCCAAAGCAAGGGATCTGCCCTTGTTATCGAAGGGATCCATAGGATCAGAACACAATGTTTGGTTATTGCCATTTTTGGTTGAACTAGAATTCGAACGAATATTTTAACTACTCACTAAGTTCCAATAAGTCTTAGATAGAAGAAGAGTTCTTTCTTGAGGTGTTTGTGAGAGGTTTCGCAATGTTATCCTTTGAGAAACTTTCTCAATTGAGATGTTTTACCATCTAAACATTGTTGTCACGCCTCGCCAAGGCGGAAACGCGAGTGTAACTTCATGGATATCATCACAACACATGGTGTCTAAATAGAGAATTACTACATGCACATAAATAGAGCAAAGTATAGACATGAAGTGTCGTAACGATACCTCAAAAGAAAATAACCGAAATAACTCTCCAAAAGGTATCTTCAATAGAACATAAAGTACTAGTCGAAAGACATTAAAGTATCACAATCAAAATCAAACATATTCAAATAAAAACATAAAGATAAATCGTTCTCAAATGCAACTAAGTCTCATCTAGTCGCTTCCCTCTACCTTAGCCTTAGAATGCTCACCTGAAAATGATGCTTAAAACGTCAACATAATATTGGTGAGGTTCATAGGTTTAAGACACACAATATATCTCAGGCAACGAGTTCACTGTGATTATAAAATATAGCAGGATAGTAAGACTAGTAATTATACTAGATAGCATGCAAACTCAGTCATTCAACCAACATAAACCACTTAAGGGACATAAGGGACGGAACGTGCCCACGATCCAAATAGCAATATCCAACATCAATTGGGACAGAACGCGCCCACGATCCAAGTTCACAATAATGGGTAAACCATACCCTCTGATCAGACCACACAGAATAATAGTGAGTAGAGCTACTACTTTCCAATTGGATAATGGGAGCATAGCTACCCTCCAAATGGACCACACAGAATCACCACACAATAATCTCATAACATGCAATACACGTATAATAACACTTACAAGTCCATGCATTTACGACCACATAATCACAGTAACTCAAAAATATTTCAACACAAGCATCATTCCCATCCCAAGTTAAAACAAAGTAAAAATGGGACTATGAAACTCACCTCAAACTTTGCAGCTTCCAAATTATCAATCACAAATCTATACAACAAAATAAGATCACATTACACGCGACCAAGCTAAAAGCTATAGTCCATGTAGCACACATATGATGGATGTCTAAGGTTCATGTAAACCACCATGGATCACCTAGACTCCTCACTAACCACTACCAATCCCTTGCATACACTTTTTCAGAATACGCAGATTTTTGGGGTATTCTACCCACATGAAATCACAACAAAATAAGCTCTAAAACTTACACCAAAAATTCACCATGGTCCTTCATGAGCATAAAAGCTTCTCCCAGAAGGCCATGCACTAAAAACACACACAAGTGCTCTTTGAAAAATCAAACATGAAAACTATCCAGATTCGGATCTGAACGCACACCAAAATGTTTTGACCTAACAAACATATTTTCACAACTTATTAACGCATACCCTTCGCGTGGAAGTCAAAGGGAATATAGAACTCAATTTCTCCAGAAGGGCTAACCCTAATTACACTTTTAAAACCACTTTTGACCTCAATACTTTTAACCTAAATCTGCCCCGGTTTAACAGCTTTGACACCTTTATTTAGAAAAATCGTTTGATGGACCTCCCGACCTCGAAATCAATCGTGGCCGGACTTTTTGGAAAGTAAATTCTCTGAACTAAAATTTAGACTCAATATTCATGTAATAACTCATATCAATCTATTAAATATCTTCGTATCTTTACAGCCTTATGAATCTGTCCAAACCCTAACTCAATAACTAACATGTTTTATACCCTAATCTCTTCACCAATCATCATAATATTACTAATTATTGATCCCAACATGTTATATATCATTAATTTACAGAAGTAAACATAAACCCTAATCCATCATATTCTTGTTACATGAATTATAATAATTAATTGAACAAAAGTATTGAAAATTATACCTTGATCTTGATTTTTAGGCTTCAATAATAAAACACTAATTTTCTTCTTCTTGTTTTCTCCCTTGGTCGACTGAATTTAACAAAGAGAGGGGTGAGGGGTTTTTGTTTTGTATTTATAATACTCTATGGTATATTCTAGATAACCCTTACTATTAGGAATTGTAATTGGGATCAAATTTGGTTCCCTTTTTCCCTTCCCCTACAATATTCGGCCGCCCCCCCTATAATATGTATTATTTTTTTTATTAATATTAATTATTACACTTAAAACCTTGTACTCTCGATATTTTATAAGAACCCATACGAAACCTAACGTCTTACGCGATAAATTTTCATTTTTTTTACGACGACTCGGAAAATTATCATTTCCAAAACAAAGTTTCCAAAAATAACATTTCACACTCTCTATAAATATAACCCCATAAAACAACTCCACGTAACTTAATAACGCTCAAATACTTGAACGAAGACTTGTTACGCAAAACCACAAAATACCAAAACTACACAAGTCATTTCTACACCACCAAGGTAATCAAAATGAACTTATCCCAAAATCAATACTACTCAACTCACAACCATAAAATCTCACAAAGGGATTTAGTGTCAACACACACTCATATCACACCTATATCACATATACATCGCATATACATTACGCATATATCACCCATATATCCCATCAACACCTAAAACCCACCAAACAAATGTCAAATGAATCGAGACTATGAGTTAAACTAACCTGCAAAAATCATGGTTGTTACATCATCCCCCACTCAGGGAAATCTCATCCCGAGATTTTGCTACTTGTCTCACCAGCCATATTAGCAAACAAATTTGGGTACTTAGACCTCATCTAATCCTCGCGCTCCCAAGTAAACTCAGGACCACGCTTCGATTTCCAACGCACCTTTACTAAAGCTATTTTACCACGTTTCAAACTCTTGACCTCTCGTCCATAATCTCAACAGGTTCTTCGACAAAATGAAGGGTCTTGTCAACCTTAATTTCATCTAATGGCACATGCAGACTAGCATCCGCCAAACATTTCTTTAAATTAGATACGTGAAACGTATCATGTACACCACTTAACTCCTCAGGTAACTTCAATCAGATATGCCACATGCCCAATCCTTTCCATAATCTCAAATGGTCCTAAATATCTCGGTGCTAATTTGCCTTTCTTACCGAAACGCACAACACCCTTCCAAGGGGACACTTTCAGCATCACAAGATCACCAACACTAAACTCTAAAGACTTACGGCGATTATCCACATAACTCTTTTGGCGATCCCTTGCTGCCTTAAGTCTTTCCTTAATCTGAAAAAACTTATCTGTAGTCTCTTGTACTAGTTCAGGACCAATTAGTTGGCTTGACCCAACCTCTGCCCACAGAACAGGTGATCTACATTTCCTGCCATACAATATTTCAAATGGCGCACACCTAATACTGGAATGATAGCTGTTATTATAGGAGAACTCAGCTAAAGGTAAATGAGTATCCCAGCTTCCTCCAAAATTGATAGAACATGCTCTAAGTAAATCTTCTAAAGTCTGAATTGTTCGTTCACTTTGCCCATCCGTCTGTGGATTATAAGCTGTACTCATATCCAAACGTGTATCTAAAGCCTTCTGTAGAGACTGCCAGAACCGCGAGGTAAACCTACTGTCGCGATCAGATATAATAGACACTGGCACACCATGTCGTGCCACAATCTCATTGATATAAATTCTTGCCAGCTTCTCCATCTTATAATCCTCAAGAATGGCCAGAAAATGTGCAGACTTCGTCAGCCTGTCCACTATGACCCATATCGTGTCATGCCCATTACTTGTTCGAGGCAACTTGATAATAAAATCCATCATTATATTCTCCCATTTCCACTCAGGGATCGGCGGTTGTTGTAGTAATCCAGAGGGTTTATGATGTTCAGCCTTAACTTTCAAACAAGTCAGACACTTACTAACATACTCGGCTATTTCCCTCTTCATTCCTGGCCACCAATAAGCATCTCTAAGATCGTAATACATCTTGTCAAATCCTGGATGAATTGAGTATCTCGTTTTATGAGCCTCGTCCATGATCAACCTTCTTACATCTCCCACCATCGGAACCCATATCCGATCCAAGAAATATAATCCACCATCCTCCTTTTTCTCCATTTGTTGATCCAACCCACGCAACATCTCAGCTGTTGCATTTCATCCTTGAGGACTTCCTCTTGTGCTGCCAATATCTTCCTCTTGATTCCCGATTGCAAGGTCATGCACATAGCTCGCACACGCTTAGGCTTAATCCTTTCCATTCTACTCAACGCATCAGCCACCACATTCGCCTTTCCAGGATGATAGCGAATCTCACAATCATAATCACTAAAAAATTCAATCCATCTTCTCTGTTGCATATTCAGCTCCTTCTGACTGAAGATATGCTGAAGACTCTTATGATCCGTAAAAAACAACTCTCTTTGTGACATACAGATAATGTCTCCAATTCTAGAGGGCGAACACTACCGCACCAAGCTCTAATTCATGAATGTTGTAATTCATCTCATGAATCCTGAGTTGTCGGGATGCATAGGCTATCACTTTCCCTCTCTGCATTAGTACACATCCAAAACCTTGTTTCGACGCATCACAATACACCACAAAGTCATCTAGTCCGTCTTGAAGTGCCAGAATTGGTGCATTGCACAAATTATCCTTTAATGTCTGAAAAGCCATCTCTTGCTCCTCTCCCCAGACATACTTCTTATTCTTCTGGGTCAACAATGTGAGGGGTTTGGCAATCTTCGAAATTTTTTGGATAAATCGTCTGTAATACCCTGCCAATCCTAAAAAATAGCGTATCTCTGACGGCGTCGTAGGAGCCTTCCAATTCTTGACCGCTTCGACCTTTCCATGGTCTACATGTATACCTTCACTATTAACTACATGACCAAGAAAATGTACCTCTCTAAGCCAAAACTCGCATTTTGAAATCTTAGCGTACAACTTCTCCTTCTCCAGCAATTTAAGGACCAACTTCAAATGCTCTCCATGCTCCTTCTCAGTCTTAGAGTAGACTAATATATCATCGATGAACACTATCACAAATTTATCCAAATAAGGCTTACAAATGCGATTCATTAGATCCATGAATACCGCAGGTGCATTTGTCAACCCAAATGGCATAACTGTAAACTCAAAGTGTCCATAACGAGTCCTAAAAGCAGTCTTCGGAATATCCTTCTCATACACTCTTAACTGATGATAACCAGAACATAGATCTATCTTCGAAAAGAATCGAGAACCTTGCAGCTGGTCAAGGAGATCATCGATTCTAGGAAGAGGATACCAATTCTTAACAGTTAACTTGTTCAATTCCCAATAGTCAATACACATCCGGAATGAACCATCTTTCTTCTTAACAAATAACACAGGTGCTCCCCACGGAGAGTGACTGGGTCGGATAAACCCCTTATCCTGAAGTTCTTGCAACTGCTCGGACAACTCCTGCATCTCAGAGGGTGCTAAACGGTATGGGGATTTTGCCATAGGTGCCGATCCAAGAATCAATTCAATACGGAATTCAACTTGACGGATTGGAGGCAACCCAGACAAGTCTTCAGGAAAAACGCCAGGAAATTCACACACCACATGAATCTCTTATATTTTAAGTTCTTTGGCTTTTGCATTCTTAAGGGATTTCAAATCATTCCTTAAGCATTCTCCTTGTATCCGAAGTATAACACCACTCTCTAAAGGAATACGAACTACCTTTTCATGGCATATAACCTCGGCCTTATGTTTAGACAACCAGTTCATCCCTATCACCGCATCAAAACTCCCATGTCCAAAAGGTATCAAATCAATCATAAACGGAATGCCCTCTAACACTATAGTACACCCACAAATCACCTTGTCAACCTCTACCTCCTTACCGCTAGCTATCTCAATCACAATACTAGACCTAAGTTCACTAGGTTCAACATTCAACAATTCAGCAAATTCAGTGGACACAAAGCAGTAATCCGCACCCGTATCAAATGAAGTAGTAGCATAATGACCATTTAGAGAGAAAGTACCAGTAACGACGTGCGGGTCTTGACGCGCCTCGTTTGCATTTATGGTGAACGCCTTTCCTCTAGCTGCATTCTTGTTGTACCCTTACCCTTGGCCTCCTTCAATGGACAACCTGTTTCCCGCCTGACCAGGTGCCCTGTTCAGCTTGGGACACACATTTCGGAGATGATCCGTACTTCCACACTCATAACACGCCCTACGATTATACCTTGCGCCAACCGAGTCGATTGGAGTCGCTTGAGTAATCACCGTACGACATTCTCTAACAAAGTGTCCAGGTTTGTTACACCTGAAGCATGTACGACACGCAGCCTGCTAATGATGATAACCATTGCATTTAACACATTTGGGAGCAGAACTAGTGTACCCCCTTCTGTCTGTGTTTCCTGTCACAGCCGGAGTAGCTGCCATCGCAGGACTCGCTGCCACCATAGGATTCACCGCTACGAACCCTCTCCCATTCCTTGTTCTCTTATTGTCAGCACCAGAACTAACCTGCTTACCTGCTTCAGTCTCCTCCTTCCTCTTCTCACTTGTCTTCGCGAGTACCCCACTCCTAACCGCTTCATCAGTTAGTGCTCCAGCCTTCTGAATAGCACTCTGGAGTGTCATGGGTTATGTATCCCTTACCATGCTACGAATCTGTGGAACCAACCCACGAATGTATTTATTGATACGTTTCGACTCAGGAGTTACCAAGTAAGGTACCAACTTAGCTAACTCATGGAACCTGTCAGTATACCCCACGTGATTAGCTCCAATCATTGCATGGTTCTAAAATTCTTCCTCTAATTTCTGCATCTCATTCCTTGAGCAAAACTCCTCCACCATCAAGGCTTTGAAATCTTCCCAAGTTCTTCCCATCGCAGCAACTCTACCCCTAGCTTGGACTTGCGTATTCCACCAAGTCAAAGCCTTATTGATCAGAGAACTTGCTGCATACTTGACTTTTTGGGCTTCAGTACAGCCACTAATATCCATTACTACTTCCATCTTCTCTATCCATCGAGTGAGCACTATCGCACCACCCTTACCATCGTACTCTTTGGGCTTACAATCCATAAACTCTTTGTAGGAGCATCCGTTGTTGCCACCCCCACCACTTCCAGCACCATTAGGTTGAGCACCATCACCCATCTGTGTGCTCACATGGCTAACAATCTCTGGCAGTAGAGCTTCCAGTTGTTGATTAATCATTTGCTGGAAGATGGGGTTACTCTCTCCAATAGTGGGCGTCTGCTTTGGCTTCTTCGGCGTCCGGTAGGCTCCACTCATTGGTGACTTAGTAATAGGGCGTCTCGGTCTTTTTGGTGCCATTTCCTAAACACACAGATCGTTGCTACCATTAGGCGCCGTTCACGAAGTTCACGAATACACATTCATACTTAACACAAGTACTCCCCATCAAATGGGACAATTAACACAAATATCAAGGTTAAACTTAATCCTACTACACGTAAGCATGTCATCATTGGTCAACGTAGCATTGGCCATAAGTCCACATGTGTCGTGATACATTTATAATTATGTTGGCCACCCATAATTATAGATGTATCCTTTCACATGTGTACTCGCTTCCAATACCACGCCTAACAATAATAATACCTCACAATTATAGATACACAAACTCAAAAATTAATATCATATAATACACCCATTAATCACATATCACACACATAAAATATTCAAACTCGCTCAAGCCTTATTATTAATTACTTAGGTAAAATCCCAGAATTCAAAGGAATTCGCGATCCAACATAATACCAAACATCAAAAGTCAACAAAAGACATCCCAAAACATAACACTAAACCAAATAGAATCGCACACGGCTCGAGCTCCACCCTAACGTTTGCCCCTCTCATTCAACTCGGATTAAATCTACTACTTGCCGTAGACTCTAGATCTGAATCCACTTCGTACTCTTCCTCTTCACTTATCCATCCATTCCGGTTTCCCTCTTTCTGTGGTAGTGGACGACTGGAAAAACCACTCCTGAGGTTCCTTTCTTCCTCCTCTATACGGTCCACAAACCCATACAGATTATGAGGCTCAGCCCAAACCTCTCCTCCATCTTCTAGGAATTTGGGACACTTTCCAGGGTACCTAATAATGTAGCCGTCTTTATTGGTCACCTTTGTCTCGTACCTTTCTATCTCCTTTCCACCCACATTCACTAAAGTCATCTTCTCCTCGATCTTACATGGACACATGCTAGCAAGAACTAAGATCCTCTTGTTAGTCCGTTTCAAGCTACCAATCCTCTTGCAACCAATAGCGACAACGATAGTCCAACAAAACTTGCTACGCGCGAGAGGTGCCATGCTAAAAGTGACATATATAATACTAAGTATAGGGGTTCAATAGGCGTCCAAAACTCGACAAAACCTCTCATAAACTTAAGAAAAAAATAGACATATAAAATACCATACTTATACATAAGCCCTAAATGCAACTATATGAGGGACTCCTAGGTTATAGTCTAGGTTCAACCACCAACTTCTCTATAACCAAGGCTCTGCTACCAATCTGTCACACCTCGCCAAGGAGGAAATGCTAGTGTAACTTCATGGATATCATCACAACACATGGTGTCTAAATAGAGAATTACTACATGCACATAAATAGAGCAAAGTACAGATACGAAGTGTCGTAACGATACCCCAAAAGAAAATAACCGAAACAACTCTCCAAAAGGTATCTTCAATAGAACATAAAGTACTAGTTGAAAGACATTAAAGTATCACAATCAAAATCAAACATATTCAAATCAAAACATAAAGATAAATCATTCTCAAATGCAACTAAGTCTCGTCTAGTCGCTTCCCTCTACCTTAGCCTTAGAATGCTCACCTGAAAATGATGCTTAAAACGTCAACATAATGTTGGTGAGGTTCATAGGTTTAAGACACACAATATATCTCAGGCAACCAGTTCACTGTGATTATAAAACATAGCAGGACAGTAAGACTAGTCATTATACTAGATAGCATGCAAACTCAGTCATTCAACCAACATAAACCACTTAAGGGACATAAGGGACGGAACGTGCCCACGATCCAAATAGCAATATCCAACATCAATTGGGACGGAACGCGCCCATGATCCAAGTTCACAATAATGGGTAAACCATACCCTCTGATCAGACCACACAGAATAATAGTGAGTAGAGCTACTACTTTCCAATTGGATAATGGGAGCATAGCCACCCTCCAAATGGACCACACAGAATCACCACACAATAATCTCATAACATGCAATACACGTATAATAACACTTACAAGTCCATGCATTTACGACCACATAATCACAGTAACTCAAAAATATTTCAACACAAGCATCATTCCCATCCCAAGTTAAAACAAAGTAAAAATGGGACTATGAAACTCACCTCAAACTTTGCAGCTTCTAAATTATCAATCACAAATATATACAACAAAATAAGATCACATTACACGCGACCAAGCTAAAAGCTATAGTCCATGTAGCACACATATGATGGATGTCTAAGGTTCATGTAAACCACCATGGATCACCTAGACTCCATACTAACCACTACCAAACAATTACACTCACTAAATCCCTTGCATACACTTTTTCAGAATATGCATATTTTTGGGGTACTTCTACCCACAAGAAATCACAACAAAATAAGCTCTACAACTCACACCAAAAATTCACCATGGTCTTTCATGATCATACAAGCTCCTCCCACAAGGCCATGCACAAAAAACATACACAAGTACTCTTTGAAAAATCAAACATGAAAACTAGCCAGATTCGGATCTCAACACACACCAAAATGTTTTGACCTAACAGCCATATTTGCACAACTTATTAATGCATACCCTTCGCGTGGAAATCAAAGATAATATAGAACTCAATTTATCCAGAAGGGCTAACCCTAATTACACATTTAAAACCACTTTTGACCTCAATACTTTTAACCTAAATCTGCCCCGGTTTAACAGCTTTGACACCTTTACTTATAAAAATCGTTTGACGGACCTCCCGACCTCGAAATCAATCGTGGCCGGACTTTTTGGAAAGTATGTTCTCTGTAATACAATTTAGACTCAAGATTCATGTAATAACTCATATCAATCTATTAAATATCTTCGTATCTTTACCGCCTTATGAATCTGTCCAAACCCTAACTCAATAACTAACATGTTTTATACCCTAATCTCTTCACCAATCATCATAATATTACTAATTATTGATCCCAACATGTTATATATCATTAATTTACAGAAGTAAACATAAACCCTAATCCATCATATTCTTGTTACATGAATTATAATAATTAATTGAACACAAGTATTGAAAATTATACCTTGATCTTGATTTTTAGGCTTCAATAATAAAACACTAATTTTCTTCTTCTTGTTTTCTCCCTTGGTCGACCGAATTTAACAAAGAGAGGGGTGAGGGGTTTTTGTTTTGTATTTATAATACTCTATGGTATATTCTAGATAACCCTTACTATTAGGAATTGTAATTGGGATCAAATTTGGTTCCCTTTTTCCCTTCCCCTACAATATTCGGCCGCCCCCTATAATATTTATTATTTTTTTATTAATATTAATTATTACACTTAAAACCTTGTACTCTCGATATTTTATAAGAACCCATACGAAACCTAACGTCTTACGCGATAAACTTTCATTTTTTTTTACGACGACTCGGAAAATTATCATTTCCAAAACAAAGTTTCCAAAAATAACATTTCACACTCTCTATAAATATAACCCCATAAAACAACTCCACGTAACTTACTAACGCTCAAATACGTGAACGAAGACTTGTTACGCAAAACCACAAAACACCAAAACTACACAAGTCATTTCTACACCACCAAGGTAATCAAAATGAACTTATCCCAAAATCAATACTACTCAACTCACAACCATAAAATCTCACAAAGGGATTTAGTGTCAACACACACTCATATCACACCCATATCACATATACATAGCATATACATCACGCATATATCACCCATATATCCCATCAACACCTAAAACCAATCAAACAAATGTCAAATGAATCGAGACTATCGGTTAAACTAACCTGCAAAAATCACGGTTGTTACAATTGTCACGAAGGAAATGATGATATAATTCCATGTGTTTGGTTCTAAAGATTTGGACTAAATTTTTTTGATGAGATTGATAGTTGCATTGTTGTTGCAACAAGAGATGTTATTGAGTTTAATATTATAAACGACGAGAACCTGCTTCATTCATAGTGCTTATTGACACAATCTACCTTGATTGTTGAAGTAGCGAGGGCCATTTGTTTCTTAGTAAATCATGATGTGATACAATGTCTCACATTAGTACATATATTGTTTGAACTTTTCCTATTCACATTATTACCGACATAGTCAGTGTTGACATACATTGTGGTGTCTACACCCGTTCCTTTGGGATACCATAGTCCTAAATATGTAGTGCCTTTTATTTTCCTAAATATTCGTTTGACGGCTTCAAGATGAGATATTTTGGAATGAGTGCTCATAGACAAACATTAAAAATAATGTTTGGTATACTAGCTATAAGATAGAGTATTCTACCAAGCATTTCTCTATATTTAGTGCCATTTATGGATTCACTATGTTCATCATTGATGAGTTTAGTTTCGGAGAACATGAGTGTTTTCAAGTGGCTTTGAATTTTCAAGACCAAATTTTCTTAAGCATATCCTTAATATACTTTGATTGGTTGAAGAATATCCCATCTTCTAATAGTTTTATTTGGAGACCTAAGAAAAAGTTTAGTTCCCCCATCATACTCATTTCAAAACTTGTTATGCATGATTTTTGTGAAAAATCATCGCATAACCCATGACAAGTTGAACCGAATATAATGTCATCCTAATAGTATGTGATCCTTCTTTCTCAGTAAAGAGAGTACTTTCTACTGGGCTTGGTTTATACTTACGGTCTACTAAGGAAGTTTTAAGTTGATCATACCAATATTTTGATGCTTGCTTAAGTTTGTAAAATTCTTTCTTAAGTTTATAAACACGACAAAGCCGGGAGGATGTGTTATAAACCTTTCCTTGTTTATAAGACTTTTTAGAGATATGCTTTCGATGTCTGTTTGTGCATATCCAAATGCAAGTAATATTTAAAATAACTGGGTATGAAACATTTCTTTGTAAGTTGTACCTTTGTATTGGTTATAACTTCATTTCTTGATCTTCTAAAAACCCTTCTAATATTCGAACATCATTCCTAATAAACTTATTTAATTTCCATTGCAATAATCTAGGATTTATCATTTATAGCCTTATTTTTAGGATCAATTTTGTTGAAACAAAACAAATGAAATTTCTTTCATTTTGAGCTTAAGATCTCAATGTTCTTTCATTAATTTTTCCAATGATGTTTTCTAATGGATGACTCTTGGTTTCTTTAATATTAGTGATTTCTCTTTTAGCTGGTTCCACTTCTTTGTCACTTTCAATATTTTCTTGGTTTTGAACCATTTGACTTTTAACTAAGTCATCATCTACCAAAGGTGATGTCTTAGGAGGAGGTGGACTTTCGTCGAATGTTACGTTCAACGATTCCTTGATTCTTGAGGTTTCTTTGTTCAAAACAATGTACACTTTACTATTTCGTGAGTACCCAAGAAATACACCTTCATACGACTTTGGGTCAAATTTGGTGAGATAGTCTTTTGTGTTTAAAATGAAGCAATTTCTTTCTAAGTATTTTAAGATATCCTAAAAATTTAATTAGAACTAGATTTAGAATATACGTGAATGTATTTATGATGTGACAACATGTCTAATTTGTCACAAAGGAGTTGGTTTTATTTCAACTTGGGTAGGATCCTAACAAGTTCCTTAAGGATTGAATTATCCTCCTATTGGCGTGACCTAAGTGTTGATGCCATATAGTTGAGTTTTAGTTCAAGAAGGTAAGACAACACTTGTCTTTAGGTGTTTTATCCAATTTCATGTCATAAAAGTTTAAAACACCCTTCCCTGCTATTATGCCGTTTTTCAAATACTTAGCTTCTATTATTACTTAAAGAAAAAATGTGATACTATTTGCGGCACAATTGACTTATATTAAGCAAGTTAAAACCTAGAGCAATCATCATAAATAGAGATAGAGTCATGAGAAATCGTACCTTTTCCGATGATTATTTCTAAGAAAGCTATTGAATATGATGTAACCTCCATCGTACACTTTGTAGGTTAAGAAGATACTTTTATTTCCCGCTATGTGTCTTGAAGTCCCATTAATTTTAAATCCATTCATCTGGATCTAACTTAACTTTCAAGCATACCTAATGAAAGCTCAAGCATTTGGTCCCCAATATCTCATGGGTCCATTTGGGTTAAACATAATATTACCAAGGTTCACTGATGTCCAGGAGATAATCAAAGGGAACTGAGGCTAGTTGTTCTCTAAGCATGGTTCCTTCATAGAATGAGGTGTCTACTGTTGTTTTAACTTTATTCTTATCTTTTCCTATAGTTGTACTAGTGCTAGGTTTTCTAGAAATCTTAACAAGTTCAGTACTATTTAAATTGTGACTTTTCTGTATAGTTACTGTACCTACGGATCCTTTGGATATACTTGGCGGATCCAAAATTTTGGATCCGTGGGTCTCTGACTCAGTTGTAACAGTTTTATTTTCTTTTCCCGTTTGATTCTGAAAGTCACTTAAATATCTGATGAACTCAAATAAGTACATTTTATTACTATCATTTATCCTATTAATTTGACTTGTTTTATTATATTATGTATAAGGATTGATACTTAATCGTTTACTTTTGTAATTCTCAGGTAAAAACAAGCATTTGGTGAAACTTGGCGATTTTATACTAATTATGGAGTAAAACAAGCAAGAAGTTAAGAGTCTACCGAAATGTACAATATCAAGACTAATCTGCTCCAGATGCGCCGCATCTCACTCATTACATACGGCGCATCACTATCAAGATTTCACCAGATACGATCCAAGATACAAGAGGACATGCGCCGCATCTAATTATGGAGTTACGCCGCATCTTCTGGCGGTGTACGAATATTCCTGAATATATTAATCTTGGACCCCACGCGAAGTTAAGTCAATGCGCCGCATCTACTTACTAGATGCGCCGCATCTTCCCTCAGACAGAAACTATAAATACCCCAAGACCAGACGAATTTCGTGTGCATAATTTAGAGTTCGAAGACCGAAGCACAGAAACCCTAGGACGAATTCAGTCAAGGCAGCAGCACAAGACACACCCCGAACGAAGATACAAGAGCTGTAAGAAGGTGCTGCATGTGTTTAATTCATTAAGTAGTTTTGTTTTATTGTGTTAGTAAACTTTAATTCATCAGGATTGATGGCTTGTGTAATGTGACAACGGAAAGATTGCACTCCCTTAAAACTGCTTTCCCATCAATTAAAGTTTATATGTTGATGTCTTTGGTTACTACTAATTAGTGCATTGATAACCTCTGTGTTTATTAGTGGCCTGCGCATTTGACTGCGGAAAATAATGTGGCTCCCACGGTTGTTACTAAATTGATCACTTAGGAATAACTTTTAGACATAAGTAATCATTAAGGGTTTACTCGCCGATAAGAATAGGACCAACGAGAAAGGATTAACTACATACACTTCATATAAAACTATCAATAAAAAAAGTGACAATCTACTTAATCATAAGGACAGATCTTCTTATTGTCTCGAGTATTTATCTGTGTACGTGTGTGCTACTTGCTGATTTGTGCCTATTAGTTTAGTTTATTATTTAATTGCAACCAAATCGTGCCAGTCTCTCAGGCTGAACCCCCTTGCGTTAGTATATTAAAATACTGATTAGAATAACGAGATAATACGTTCCACTCTTAGTGATCGACACTCTACTTACCATTATATTCATACTGACCGGGTACACTGCTCGTTAGGTGTGTGTGTTATTGATAAGTCGGCTAAATATAAATTTAAAACTTGAGTAGGCATTAAAACTGCTAAACCGCAACGACACGCGAAAACCGCATCAAGTTTTTTGGCGCCGCTGCCGGGGAGTGAATTGTTATTATCTGTTAATTTGATTAGTATTTTAATTAGGTTTTTCTTTTTATTAGATTAATTGCATCATTGTATTATTTTGCATATTTTTGTTTTGTGTGTTAATTGTTTTCTTTTATTTTTGTTTGTGTTTATTTTCGTTGTGTGTTTATTTTTGTTTTTATTTTTTTTTATTTTTTGTATTTTTGTGTGTTCTGCTATCGTTGTACTGAGCTAAATCGAACGATACGGCGCATCTGAGTTCTCAGATACGGAGTATTGCGTTCAAATTTTTTATAAAATACAACGCGTTTAATTAATTCGATACGACGCATCTTTTCCCCAAGATACGGCGTATCTGTTTTTGATAAATTTTTTTTTTCTAAACGTTAACGCCATACGACGCATCTGCTTTAGCAGATACGGCGTATCTATTATTTTTAATTAAAAACAGTTTTCGAATTATTAAACAGATATGGCGTATCGATCTCTATCGATACGGCGCATCCTCTGAATCAAAAATCTTGAAACTTTAAACGTAACGAAAATACGTCGCATTAACTTTTGTTAATACGACGCATTTAATTTTAATAAATATCGATTTTTGATTAATTCAATTCGATACGGCGCATTCTTAATTCTAAGCGGCGTATCTATTTTCTGAATAAAGTCTGATTAATTTTTAACGATTATAAGATACGGCGTATCCAACTTTTTGGATACGGCGCATCGTCTGCAGATATCAGCTATTTTTATTCTTATATCCGTTTCTATATTTATTAATTTCTCTTCTAGCGAACAAATCCTACTGATGCTTTCGTGATTATTTTAGAAGGAAAATGGAAGAATTCGGAGAACTGATAGACTTCGACTTCGAAGCCAATTTTATGGATGAAGTATTAGTGCGTGATAAATCACCCGAACGTTACGATGGGGACTACATTGAACTTAATGACCTGGATGGACCATTAGAATCCAATGACCTGTTCATGGATGATGCGGAATCTGAGTTAGAAGAAGGAGAGATTCTGGATCGTCCAAAAGTCAACGTTATTATTACAAGGAATTACGATGAATTTGAGGGATATGATGGTTCTTGGGATTACGGTAGAAGGATCCACGCCAGTTGTGCTTACAATTTGCAATTCCCATGCATGATTGGGTACAAGTGTATTGACGCCAATTTCTTTCCTATTTTGCCGATCAATGTCATGTCAAGAAGCTTCTACAATTCTATTATGAGAAAGAAAGTGGAATATAAGGGAAAGAATGTAGTTGGAGCCTTCATTAATGTCCCGATCTTCGTTGGACGCTTTACTATTGTTACCGAGTTCGCCGTTGTTGAAGACATGAATGCCTATTGTGACAGCGATATGGGTGACGTAATTGTTGGAAAACCATTTTGTAGGGAGATCACTATTAATGCAAAACGATTTGAAGGAAAGATCATCTTTCAATGTGGAAGCGACGTTATCACTTATATGATGCCCCGAACTCACCCTGGGTTTAAACATGCTACTAATAGGTTCTGTTACAAATTTTCTCCATTCCTTTTTGTTGGTAATGATGACATGAAGAGAGGGATTGAGTACCCATATCAATTGATGGAAGGATTCTACAAAGGAGTGTTGAAATTGGGACCTGAATATATACGCGACGAATTAGTTGCTAAATGGATCCTACGTGGCAATGTGGGAATCAATAGGACAAAATGAAGAGCTGAACGTGAGTCTAACTTGAAGACTCTGGAATAAAGACAAGTGCTGACCGGGAGACAACCCGGATAATTTTTATTATTCTGTTCTGAGTCGAGTCAGTCAGGCCCGCATGAGGATACGGCGCATCTCAATCCTGAGATGCGACGCATCTCCTGCACTGGTCATATCTTATTTTATTTTTCTGCATTTTTTATTTTCGAATTTAAAACTTTTTATCAGTTTATTTTAATGTGGCGCATCCCTGGTTAAGGATGCGGCGCATCTTTTATTCTGATCCGTATTTATTCCAGGCTCGATGCGGCGTATCTTCTTCCATAAGATACGACGCATCGACTGACCTGATGATTTTCATTTTTATTTTTAAGTTTTATTTTTCCTAACTACTAATGTATTATGCAAGTTTGAACCTTTCTTACCTTAGGTGTGTTTAAAGCCTTGGTGGTATTATAGATTCCTGCATTTCCTGTGGATACATCAATTATGAAGCTTTAACGTTCTCATCCACAAGAAAGATGATTTTTGCTCTTATCAAATGGAGGATCATACCGAGCAAATCTCAGAGGAGTTTTTTTGTTCTAATTCTTTTATTTTCCAGTTTTTAACCTTTTATACAAACAACGAGGACATTGTTTAACTTAAGTGGGGGGATTGGAGAATTAGAACACTGAACACTTACTTGTCCTAAACTTTTTCAAAAATTATGCTTAAAATGCGCTTAATATATAAAAATTTAAAATTTTTTTAGCATGTTTTTGTTTAAGATCTAAGTTGCATAGCTGCACACATGACGTTATTTTCAAAAATTGTGATTTTTCAAAATTCACAAATCTATGAGTGTGCCGGTGACTTGTAAACTTTAGAACTTGGCTTGTATACTATTCGAGACCACCATAATAAGTATTATTTTATATAATTGGAATGACCTGTCTAAATTGGTAAAATTTCTAGGATTACACCCAAATAGCCTTTATATGTTATGTGATATTAGCTAACTACACTGGTTAGTTAACCCCCGTATAAACCCTTTTGTTACTCTCATTTTTAGAGTAAGATACCCATAGAAAAACACTCAGAGCCATTCCTTTCGTTTCTTACACCTTTGTTAAAATGTTTCGTTACACCCTTACACCTTAGCCTACCCTGTAGATTAAAATCCGTGGTTGGTTAATTGCTATAGGCAAAGTGTGTTTCCTTACATTACCTGTGTTCGCGTGCGTAATTCATTATCTTTGGTTAGGTCGGGAAATTGCACAATGCAATTGGAGTGAAAGTAAATATTGTATATCTTTGAGTTTATTTTTCGTGTGTTTACTACTTTCACTATTACCGTTATTTCTGAAGTATGAAAAGTATGGAAAAATTATCCAGAATTATCATTATAGTGATGTGGTGAAATTTTACACATCTTTGTTTATGTTTAAAAAAAAAAAAAAAAAAAAAAAAAAAAAAAAAAAAAAAAAAAAAAAAAAGAGTTGGATGTTTGTTTTAAACCAACTTATGTAAAGTTTTGTATTAAGTGGTCGATATCACCACTATTTGTTGTATATTATATCTATGGATTGAATGGGAATTGGCAGTTATGGGAACGCCAATTAAGGTTTATTCTTTGATTAAGATCTTGTTGAGTATAATTCGTGTCTACCTAAAGCGTATGTTTCAAGTGTTAAAGCGTGAGTTATTCAATGATATGAGTCTTATTCATGGGATGGTTGGGATAGTGATTAACCACACTTACGATTTTAATTTATTTGTTTTGTTTATTTTTCATTTTACACCAATTTATATCCCAAATATTATCCATACCCTATATTATTCTTTATCCAACCAAACCTTTGATTTATTGAGATTATGGATTTGAGCAATCTTAAGTATCGTAGTCGTGGATTCGGCTATGTATGTATGATTTTGTCGCCCTTTTTGATATATTATTATTGGTGAAGTTTGGACCTATCTTTAGCCTATTCGAGTTAAGGATTTGAGCAATTGCAAGTATCGTGTTCGTGGATTCGATCATGTATTTGTGATTTTGTCGCCTTTTCTGGAATTTGAGATCGATAGTGATTAAAGAGAATAATTAACCCTTAAACCTCATAACCCTTTTTACCGCTTTAGACTTGTTATTCCTTGGCTTTAGTGGGGGAGATGTGTATACTTGCCAAGCTTATGATAGAATATTCGTCGCGACTGGACAGTTAAACGATTAGATTTGCTTTTATCTAATTATTTTATTTTACTTCTAATTCGTTAAGTGTTTGGTTGTGTGATTATGAATTAAACGAATACATGCTTAAATATAAAAATAAATCCTAGCATCTTTTAGGATACATTTTCATAAGATTAATTCTAAGGTTTACTTGGGGACAAGTAAAGTTCAAGTGGGGGGATATTTGATGAACTCAAATAAGTACATTTTATTACTATCATTTATCCTATTAATTTGACTTGTTTTATTATATTATGTTTGAGGATTGATACTTAATCGTTTACTTTTGTAATTCTCAGGTAAAAACAAGCATTTGGTGAAACTTGGCGATTTTAGACTAATTATGGAGCAAAACAAGCAAGAAGTTAAGAGTCTACCGAAATGTACAAGATCAAGACTAATCTGCTCCAGATGCGCCGCATCTCACTCATTACATACGGCGCATCACTATCAAGATTTCACCAGATACGATCCAAGATACAAGAGGACATGCGCCGCATCTAATTATGGAGTTACGCCGCATCTTCTGGCGGTGTACGAATATTCCTGAATATATTAATCTTGGACCCTACACGAAGTTAAGTCAATGCGCCGCATCTACTTACTAGATGCGCCGCATCTTCCCTCAGACAGAAACTATAAATACCCCAAGACCAGACGAATTTCATGTGCATAATTTAGAGTTCGAAGACCGAAGCACAGAAACCCTAGGACGAATTCAGTCAAGGCAGCAGCACAAGACACACCCCGAACGAAGATACAAGAGCTGTAAGAAGGTGCTGCATGTGTTTAATTCATTAAGTAGTTTTGTTTTATTGTGTTAGTAAACTTTAATTCATCAGGATTGATGGCTTGTGTAATGTGACAACGGAAAGATTGCACTCCCTTAAAACTGCTTTCCCATCAATTAAAGTTTATATGTTGATGTCTTTGGTTACTACTTATTAGTGCATTGATAACCTCTGTGTTTATTAGTGGCATGCGCATTTGACTGCGGAAAATAATGTGGCTCCCACGGTTGTTACTAAATTGATCACTTAGGAATAACTTTTAGACATAATTAATCATTAAGGGTTTACTCGCCGATAAGAATAGGACCAACGAGAAAGGATTAACTACATACACTTCATATAAAACTATCAATAAAACAAGTGACAATCTACTTAATCATAAGGACAGATCTTCTTATTGTCTCGAGTATTTATCTGTGTACGTGTGTGCTACTTGCTGATTCGTGCCTATTAGCTTAGTTTATTATTTAATTGCAACCAAATCGTGCCAGTCTCTCAGGCTGAACCCCCTTGCGTTAGAATATTAAAATACTGATTAGAATAACGAGATAATACGTTCCACTCTTAGTGATCGACACTCTACTTACCATTATATTCATACTGACCGGGTACACTGCTCGTTAGGTGTGTATGTTATTGATAAGTCGGCTAAATATAAATTTAAAACTTGAGTAGGCATTAAAACTGCTAAACTGCAACGACACGCGAAACCGCATCAATATCCATTTTTCATAAAATCTGGTTTGAAAGTACCAAGAAATATTTTTAGTAATCTCATTGTGTCATCTGCACAGTTTATGTGCTTATCAAATCTTTGAAATTTGGAGTTTTGTTTTATAAGATTCTCTTGTGTAAGCTTTAGTGTTTCTAATTCATGTTTTAGTTTCTGACATAAGACACATGTTTTAGTACTTTTACCTTTTTCTAATCCTATAACTTTTTCTTTTAACCGATGAATTTTGTTTTCTAAAAATTCCTTTTTGGTTTTTAAGAACTTATTTTTACTTATGATTTTTAGAGTGATTTTACGTAATTTGTTATATTCTATATCTAGCGTGTCATCATTAATGTATGACGAGTCAGAATGTACCTCTTCTGTGTTGTTAGCCATGAGAGTAACTTCGTTGTTCTTTGGCTTGTCATCATTATCTTCACTGTCACTCCAAGTTCTACTAAAGAGTGCTTTTTGAGATTTGTTCT
Source organism: Artemisia tridentata subsp. tridentata (assembly GCA_021014915.2). NCBI lineage: Eukaryota > Viridiplantae > Streptophyta > Magnoliopsida > Asterales > Asteraceae > Artemisia > Artemisia tridentata. Next base: position 433,326,584 of record CP139506.1, on the reverse strand, counting down.
TTGGAGGATTTGGACATTCACCTATCAAATGACTAGAATCCCCGCATCTAAAACATTTTCTATCTACCTTTTCTTTCTTATCACCATGATCTTTCCTGAAGGATTTCTTTTCTTCACGAGGTGTTTTTACTGTCTTTCCTTGCCTTCTAAAGAATTTCTTGAAATCTCTTGCTGCCATTGCATACTCCTCATCTTCACTATTAGAACAAGACTCTTCATCATCACTTGATTTATCTTTCAAGGCAATGGATTTCATTTTCTCCTTTTTGCCTTTAACTATTTCTGAGTCTTTTTCCATCACCATCTCGTGAACTTTGAGGTTTCCTATGAGCTCTTCCAGTGTCATACTTGAAATATCCTTAGATTCTTCAATAGCTGTCACCTTTGCTCTCCACTTCGGGTGGTGTGCTCTTAGAAATTTCCTGACAAAATTCTTACTAGAAAAAATTCATCAAGTGCTTTAACTGATGTAATAATAATATTAAACCTAGCAAACGCACTATCAATGGTCTCATTTTCAGAGATAACAAATTGTTCATATTGTTGAACAAGAAGATCAATTTTGTTATCTTTGACTTGTGAGTTTCCTTGATGAGTGATAATTAGAGATTGCCAAATATCTTTAGCCGTTTTACACATAAAAACTCTTTTATATTCTTTCTTAGGCAAGGCATTGTAAAGCATCATTTTGGCTTCATTATTTTTGGCAATCAACTTCTTTTGCTCATCACTGTGACGAGAAAGAGAAGTACCTACATCCCGACCACCTGAAATATCATTACTTATGGGCTTGTAATCACCCTCTACAATTATATACCACAGATCTATGTCCTTTGACTTCACATACGTCTCAAAGCGATTTTTCCAGTATATGAAACAATTTGGTTCAAATAGTGGTGGTCTTTTCATAGATTGCCCTTCTTTAAAGTTTTCAAAATCCATTGATCGTTTCAAATTTTAAAAATACAATATATTTTGAAAATCTTGAGTAACCAGCTCTGGTACCAATTGTGGAAAACTTGAAGGGGGGTTGAATAGTTATACTGTTTTAAAATTTATTTGCTTTGTTACTTAACGTGAATTCAATGACAATATGCACAAACAAATAATAAAACAATATATATGAAGAGTAAAGAGAGAAATGATCAAACCACAAGACACGGATGTTTATAGTTGTTCGGCTACAGGGACTCTCTTCCCTGCCCTACTCCACTCCTCGAGCCTCTAACTCGAGAGTTATTTTTCACTAAGAAACAAACTCCCTTCTCGGCGTAGAAAACCTTAATACACGTCGCTTACACCCTTTTTCTGGTACAAAGCTAAATACCGAGTTCTACTTTAAGGAAGAACCAACATAACGTTGCCTATACAATTACCGACACTAAGCTAGATGTCGAGTTCTTTACAAGGGTACAACTACTCCCTTTTACACTATGTGTTTTGAGGACTAAAACACAAACCGGAATCTACTGAATGAGAGAGATGATAATGATATCTAGATACTAATGAGTTACACAGTCGGTAACAAACAAGTCTTGCAACAGACCGTTGAAGCTTGTTAATGCTTGATCTCTTTTGCTACAAAAAGAAAGATCCCTAAGAATGAATGATATGGGTTAGTAATGAAAGAATGTATGTTTTCTACTGTGTAAGTGATGAGAAATGCTCAAAAGATCAGCTTGCTATTTATAGGCAAACTGGATGAACAATTGGCGGATCCCAAAAAAAGGATTCGTCCTTGTATGCACTTGGATCCGCCAGTGCAGGACAGCTAATAGATCTTCAAATCTTTCCAAATCTTGCACAATCTTTCCATATCTTTGTCAAATCATTTCAAGATCTTCCAATGTCAACTCTTTGGCTTGAAGATCTAAACAAGTTATTACAAAATCTTTCCAAGATATCATTCATGATGCATGCCATGATGTCATTCTAGTTTTTGAAAAATAAAGTTTCCTTTTTAGGAAATAAACTTGTAAATGTATAAAATGTAATTCTTAATGATCTTGTGAAATATAAAATGTGTTTTAATGAGACTTTAGCTAGTATTTATAATTTGCTAAAAGATATACTTTGTATTTGTCATTAACAAAACTAAGTAAGGATCGTATAATATAAATAACGTTTTTGGGACGTTATTTGTATTAACAAGTGTTAATTTATTATTACTAAACTGTTGAACTAAGCATTTATGTGTTTACATAACTATTACGGGAAAACAAACCCGCACGCTGTAACACACAGTAACCCACCAAGACTTTTAAATATCACCAGAAACAGTGAATTTCCCCCATTCTCACATTTACAGACTATAACGTAATAAGAGCGAGAGGTTATCTCACTTTTACTAAAAAATGAAACTACACGCGTACCGACACCACATCAGTAACGAATTAATCTCAGGATTTATTTTGAGTCAACAAACCCTATTTTTATGCCAGTTTTATAAAAACGTCTCCGAAATTTATTTTACATGTTTATATCAAATCCGGGAAAACCCGATTTCACCTCAGCTTAGCGGGACAGGGGGTATCATACATTCTTTTAAATAAAACGAACATTAAATAATTTTTTTATCCTTTCCCTATACCACCGTCCCCCCTCCACTCACATGTTTTCCCACATCTTCTTTTATCTTCTTCTTCTCTTTTGTCTACGTACCCATCTTCCCAGAAGACCCACTTGATCCATCGCCATCAATTTATGGCGCCATATACTTTCTCTCCATCCCAAGGATTAACCGTCCCTCTCACGAAGCATTTTCCCATGGGTCAACGGTATAGGAGGCAGAGGATGACGAGGATGGATAAGGAGTTAAGCCCTAAATGGGAACTCCTCAAACCCCAAATTCGAAAGAAGATTGAGAGCTATTCCAAGTTTTATCTTTTTAATGGCTAATCAAACCAAGTTGATCCACACAAATCTACTCATTCACTCAAAACTTTATCAAGGTTCAAAGGGTTCGAAGGGTAACACATTCAGTTGGAGGTGGATTGGCTGGGAATCGAATTGGATTGGCTAGGGTTGAATTTGTTGCTGTTCGAATTTCATCTGTGGTTCTAAATCCTTGGTTTATCTTGTCGATTCATAAGGGTATAAATCTCTTTTCTTTATAAACATCCTCATTCAATTCATTTCTACTCAAATGTGAATCGTTGTTATTTCGAACTCGATGTATATTTATGGTTTAAATTATCGAATGAAACCTGGAAAAATGTTATGGTTGTTGTTGTTTTTGTGGCTTAAAAGACTTAACAAAACCTAAAAGTTGGCTCACTAGTTTGGACTCTATCCTTGTTAGTTGTCATTGTTAATCTAGGTTCGAGTCTAATAATTTTGTTGTGGCTAGTAATTCTTAGGGGCTTTGGTTGAAAGGACTCGAATTGAAACCTGGATTGTTGTTGTCAAACCCCTCTCAGGTTAGTGTGATTAAAACATAGAAAATTGGTCTTGGTTAAGACATGTCATGGTTGCTTTTGGTTCGAGCAAAAACCACACCCACAAGGGTGTGTGGTAGCTGATTTGGTCGAGTGAAACCACCCCTAACAAGGGTGTGTTATGTTGTATGTTTGGTCCGGTTGGAACTTACCAAACAGCCACCCAAATAGGGTGTGCTGTGGTCATTCTTAGCCGAGGAAAAACCACCCCAAAAGGGGTGTGATGTGATTCGGTTTACTCCTCACCAGGCAGCCACCCATAAAGGGTGTGCTTACCTTGGTTGATTCTTGTCATGCCTAGCCAAAACAACACTAACAACTCACTCACTTGCAACCTAAACGAGGGTAAAAAGTTGGTTTTAAGTATAGTGGTCGAATCTTGGTTCAAGGCAAATCCCTAAGGGACTGCCTTAGTACGATCCCATTAGAACCTCAAGAGGGTGTGTGTTTTGCACCATTCAAACCAAAACCCACAATGGGTTGTCGAGTTCAAATCTCATAAGAAACCCAAAAGGGTGTGTTTTTGGTTGTCCAGTTTTGGTGGTCGAAACCCAAAGGGGATATTGAGTTGTTTTCCTACTCATTCTAATGCCAAGTCTTGAATCAAAATTTGGGTTAATTGTGTCATGAATCGGGAAGCCTTGGAGTCGAACCAATAGTCCTCATGTAACACTCGTGGTCATTGAGTTAGAATGTTGAGTTGTACTCGACCTCGACATGAAATTTGTTTTGTGTTACAAGTCATTTGGTGTCGAACGTATATATTTGAATTCCCAGTAAGCACACAGGCTCCATTTGGGTTGTGTGTGCATAAGATCAACTCAGCCCACTCAAATCTAGGTCAGCCCATTCGATGTTTTAGTCCAATCTAGTAGCGTAAATTTTTGTTGCTAGCTACAGCCCACCAGGCCCAACATGGCGCCTTGGTGGTCAATACCCCAGCCCAGTCCATCTGATCTTCCCCCCTCCTTTGACTTAAGTTGGGCCACAACCCAACAAGGATAAGGGGCGCATAAAATTTAGCCGTGTATATACATATCGATAAGCGACAAAGTAGAAGTTTATATTGTGGTCATTGTTTAAAATATGCATCGTCGTGATCTCGTAAGAAATTAATTTCACAACTCAATCTCGACTTATATCTTTTCACATAATCTTGTCATAAACTCACGACAATTTGTATAGACATTAAATTACACCACAAATGATATATATATATATATATATATATATATATATATATATATATATATATATATATATATATATATATATATATGTCACCTATTATGAACTCTTTATACGAATGGCAATTTACTTATATCGATTTTAGAAAAATACATGTAAGGATTAACAATTATATCCCCTATTATAAAAATTATTTCGGATCTAAACTAGTAAACATTTAACTCAATTATATCGTTTATCAAACCTCGCACATGATTAACAATCATATCACTAAAACGGAATTTTAGCAAAGTTATACTTAAGTTTTAATAACGATTGTAGAACGACTATTTCTTAAACATATACAGTTGTAACAATCGAGAAATCAACATACATATACGATTCATGCCCGACTCCTATTAAATAAATGTACTTATTATATTTTAATTAAAACGAGATAAACAAAACATTTATTGTACAACCGTTATACGTTAATTCTCAAGTCACTAATCATTTAAATGAATATAATCACTTACACATAATTTTTCTACATTTCAAAACATCTATAACTATTTATATATTTTTATAACGACTATTTTACATATCCTTAGCAATAACATTCCATATCTCGAAAACGTCTAATATTCTTCATAATCCCTACCATTCATCGTCTTTCGGTTATCGTCAATCAAAATATTATACGTCTTCGATATCTTCATTGTCATACATTTAAGCATTTCAAGAGCCAATACCCACAAATACTTAGAAAACTATTTTTAAACTCATTTGCTGCCACACAAGCAACAACAACATAAACACTTTAAAACTTTTGAATTAAATTTCGCAGAGACTTAATTTAGTCTGTGAACTAAAACATGACTTATTTCTAGGTCGCGTGTTGGTGTTAGGAATATAAATATTCATATGAAGACTCGGTCACCCCGAGTATCTGTTAGCATTAAGTAGCTCATAGGATTATTAGTATCATTATTTATAGATTAGTTATTATAGTATTCGTGGAGTGAGTCGGGTCTTTACCCACTATCAGCTCACTCCACAGCCCACTCGGAGCGTCTTATGTATGCCTATATAAAGCCCTTCCCACACAAGGGAAGGGTTGGACCTTCTCATAGTTTAAATCTAATATTATCCTTTTTCTCTCAAGGCTCCCAACTTCTCATCCTTTTCTTCTTTCTTCTATTCGGCCACAAATCACAAACAACACAAGAGATATAAGTTCTAGTTAGTTACAATTGGTATCAAGAGCCAAGGCTAGGTTCAAGTGATTGTATGTGTTCGGATTTGTGGTTCATCTTTTAAGTTTTTTTGTGTTTTTGTTTGGTTCGACTTAAAACGCAAGAAAACATCAAGTTTGACCATAGTTGGTGTTTAGATTTGATAAAAGCTTGTACTTTCTTGTTTAAGATTGTTGTATAAGCTTAGTTTAGTGGTTGGATAGCTTAATTCATTCGTTTATTGGGTGTTTGTGCAAATTCGAGTGAGTTTTGTGACTTTTTCTTCATTGCGATTTGAGTCTCGATAAGACTTTCATTGTTGCGATTTGTGCTAGTTAAGGATACTGGGTGTTGCGATTTGGTGTGCATCGGGCTTGCGATTTGGCGTTTTACTCAAAAAGGGAAAAAGGACAAAATCGCAAGAAAAGGACGTTTTGTCCGGTTGTGAGTTACGGTTTGACGGTTGCATTTTGTTAGTGTTGCGATTTTGTCTTGTTGCGGTTTGATGGTTACGGTTTGATCCTGTTGCGATTTGGTCAAATCTTGAGATTTGAAGAATTGTGTTTTGGTGCCTGCGATTTGAGTGAGCCTGCGATTTGATCTTTGCGATTTGAGTTACAGTTGATTGATTGCGATTTGATTAATTGTGAGTTGACAAGTTGCGATTTGACTTGTTGTGATTTGACTGATTGCGATTTGACCTATTGCGATTTGACGTTGCAAGTTGACACTTGCGATTTGATTTAGTGCGATTTGGTTAATTGCGATTTGACATGTTGCGATTTGAAAAACTGTGACTTGACTTGTTGCGATTTGATTAGTTGAGATTTGACTTATGTGACTTGAATTTTGAAGATTAGTATTGCAATTTACTCTTGGTTATTCTTTTTGATTTTACGGTTTCTCTTGTTGATTTTAGAAAATCCCGCGAAAGATTCGATTTCTCAGTTTAAATCTCAAGTGTTGTAAAATCCCGTCTACATCAAGACAAGCACTGCTTCTGATGACATTCAAGCTGCCGGGTCCGATACCCGCCCTCCTATGCTTGATAGGACGGATCATGAATCATGGGCACAAAGAATACGACTTTACTGCTTGGGCAAGGAGAATGGATTTAATATTCTTAAATCCATTTATGAAGGACCTTTTCAGATGGGCACCACTAGAGATGTTGTAACTACCGGTGAGGACGGAATAGTCACGTTTGGAATCAACAGGCCACATACTTACAACGATCTTAATGAGGAAGAAAAGAAGCGTTGTGATGCTGACATTAGAGCTTCTAACATTATAATTCAAGGACTTCCAATAGATGTCTACAAGCTTATCAACTTCAACACTAAAGCCAAAGCTGTTTGGGACAATGTTAAAATGCTTTTGGCTGGATCTGAACTAACCAAAGAAGATCGTGAATCTCAGCTGTATGATGAGTTTGAGCACTTTAAGATGAATCCTGGTGAGAACATCACTGACTATTACGTGAGATTTCACAAGCTTGTGAATGATATGAGGATCATCAGAATGACAATGCCAAACGTCCAACTCAACTCAAAGTTTGTGAACAACATGACACCAGAGTGGGACAGATTTGTTACTGCAGTGAAACTCAACAAAGGATTGAGAGATACAAATTATGAACAGTTGTATGCCTACTTACAACAACATGAAAAGCATGCAGCTTATGATCGCCTATTGAAAGAAAAACTCAATCCAACAACACCAAATGATCAACCTGCATTTGTTGCAAATGTTTAGTCACTCAATCAATCTTCACCTGATCAAGCTTATCACCATCCCTATTCATCACAAAATCAGACATCATTCGTCTAATCGTCATTGTACCCATCATCTGATGTGAATCCCCAACTGGATTCAGGATATTCTCATACCGACAAGATGATTGATAATCTCACCAACCAAGTTTCCTTACTTGTACAACAGTTCAAAGCAACACTCCCTCAAACCAACAACCAACTTAGAACTTCATCAAACCCACACAATCAAGCAACTGTGGAGGATGGAAGGGTTGTGGTTCAGAATGTTCAGGGAAGGCAGAACTTGAATCAAAGGAACATGGGTCGGGGTAATGTGCAGATCAGAGTAGGGAATGCAAATCAGGGGAAAGGAAAGCAACCCAAGTGTTACAACTGTGGTGGTCTTGGACATATAGCAAGAAACTGCAATCAGCCAAAGCATCCACAGAACTCTGACTACTTCAAGGATAAAATGTAAGCTCAAGAGAATGAAGCGGCTCTGGATGAAGAAGAGTTATTGTTTCTTGCTGGTGATGGGGGGAATACGTTTGATGCTGATGTGGATGATCAACCAGTTCAAGACTTGGCACTTAATGATCCCAACATCTTCCAAGCTGATGACTGTGATGCTTTTGACTCAGATGTTGATGATGAACCCACTGCTCAAACCATCTTCATGGCTAATCTGTCCTCTGTTGTCTCATCACCTCAACAAGCTAGTCCTTCCAATTCATCTGTTATATCTGAGGTACTAAAGCTTTATGATACATATAATGTGGTAGATGAACAAAAGATTCCCAACAAAGTACAACAGATAGATGTTGTTGAATAAGATACAGTTGACATGGGAAATAGTAACATTATTCCATATGAACAATATGTAAATCACAACAACGTGTCTGATGTACCAGGTTGTGCATCTTCTATTGTAGAAAATGCTTGTGTTATAGATAATGCTTGTGAGTTTCATGAGAACACTGTGTTTGTCCCAGATAACACCTTGACCACTAGGCTTAACATCTATAAAGATCAGGTGGCCATATATGAACAACGTGCAAAATTTGGGCTAACTGAACGTGAACAGAAAATGGATAGTCAAATGCGTACATTCATAACAGAACGTAATTTAAGGGAAGAAACATTGAAAAAGGAGTTGTATTCTTTACAAAAACAACTGGATCAAACTATTAAACAAAAACAGGAGATTAAAGAGAGTGTAAACACACTAAAACAAGATTTCAAAGAAAAAGTAACAAAACTCTTAAATGATTTCTCCAGACTTAAAACGTTAAAGAATAAGATTGAAATCATGTAGTACACACAAGACCAAACCAGACAAACTGCTCAAATGATTCAAAAGCACAAAAAGTTGTGCGATAAACGTAGTGAAAATAATGTAAGTGAACCTAAATTAGCTTTACTTAGGAGTGCTAAAATAGCCCAACCTGCATTATATGATGGAAATGAATTGCCTAAGCCTGGTTATGCCCCTCCTGAGGTATCATCATTAGAAGAGAGCAATGAGATAGAAGTACGAAATAGAGAAAGAATGATTGAAAAAATGAAGGATCCCAAATGCATAGCCAATCGAATCATAGTCAAACCCCATGATTACTATGAGGAGAATCGATTGACTGTGTTTGCACCTCAAACGAAGTTAACACCTGAACAAAAATTTTTGTCTTTAGACATAGAAAAGAGAAAGGCCGATGAACTTAAAGCCAAAACTCCACCCCTTAGGAAAATTGCGGCTGCAACGGTGTATCCTCCCAATACACCTAGGCATTTAGTTCCTTTAAGTCTTCCCACAGAATGTAAAACCCTAATTAGCATATATGTACTTTGTCAACTATTTGCTGATTTTGATAAAAACATGTAAGAAGAGAATTACGCCAACTGGAATTACTGAGGGGGAAAGGGGTTTTGAACAAACAAAAAGGTGCTTCTTAACTGAGGTTATTCCATTCTTTAAACTCCTCAAGGAACATTTTGAGGGCATGCAAAAAACCCTTAAAACTGAAGTGAAAGAGATGAAAGAGGTGTTTAAAGATATGGAAAATGAGGTGTCCCAAAATGCGATAGAACTTAAGAGTCGTGAAATTGAGAGAAATAATATTCTCATCACCAATGAGAATTTGATTGCAAGATGTATTGCTCAGGATGTATTTTATACTGCTACTGATTCTACATTAACTGCCTGTCAATTTCATGAGTTGTCTATTGCATTGAATGTTACCCAGAATCGTGTTGTTGAGCTTGAGGGGGAGAATTTGAAATTGCATGAGAAAATTCAAAATGATGACCATGATAACATGGTTAAACGTTTTTCAAAACTAGAAGTTGATAATCTTAATTTGCAATTAAAGTATCAACATTTAGAAGAAAGAATGAAAATCTCAAATGCCAAGACATCTTTGGATGCTCCTGAATTTGATGCATATTTTGAATTAAGCAAACGTGATGAAAAAATTCAAGCTCACACAAACACGATTCGACAATTGAGGGCCCAATTAAATTCAAACAAGAGTGAAGCAATTGGCACCAATAAACCATCGTCTTTAGATTCTCAGAATTTTCACTATCAAGACACCATCAATAAGTTACACTATGAAAATGAGTGTTTTCGAGCTGAAAATTCAAAAGTCAAACAGCATTACAAAGAGTTATATGACTCAATTAAAGTCACACGAAACAATCACAATGAAAAGATAACTTCTTTGTTAAATGAGATCGAGAATCTAAAGACTCAGGTGAAAGGGAAAATGCCAATTATCACTAGTGATAATGTTGTTCCAAAGGTTTCTGCTTGTAGTAAGTATGCTGTTGATGTTGTACCTATTCCATTTCCCCTTAGGAACAATAGGTCTGCCCATCAAGTATATCTCAATCACCTTAAAGATAGCCTTGATACCCTTCGTGAGATCGTTGAATAGGATAGAATAGATAAACCAATTGATAGTGCAATTGTAGATGCCTACTTCCTCATTAAACGGTCTCAGGAACTTTTAGTATACGTCATTGGCACAAGTCCTAAGATTGAAAACAAAAGAGATAGATTTGCTGCATCATCCTCTAAGACTAAAAACAAGCATGTAACCTTTGATGCACCACTGAGAACATCTGAACCCAGCACATCAAAACCGGAAAAACAAATGATAGTGAAACACACTAATGTTCCCATCATTGCTTCTACAGGAGTAAACTGTGACACCAAAGCTAGCGGGTCCAAGCCTAGACGCAATACAAGGAAAGATAGGACTGCGCCGGCTAAGAGTGTTCAGGAGAAGAAAGTAGAAGTCCACCCTAGGAACAATAAGTTTGCTTTGAATAGAATGAATCATGTTGATTCTAGTATTAGTTTTATGCGTACTGTAATTAATTTGAATTCTAATGCTGTCTGTAAAACATGTAACGAATGTTTAATTTCTGGTAATCATGATGATTGTGTTGTGTCATTTTTTATGTCTCCCAACCAATCCCAAGTTAAGAATGTTAGGAAAACTGAATTGAGTAAGCAAATTTGGAAAGCAACAGGAAAAGTGTTTGCAAATGTCGGTTATCAATGGAGACCCACTGGAAGGAAATTTACTTTAGGAGATCAATGCCCCTTAACAAGAATAACTAATCATAAAGTAGTAACTGTTAAGGAATGGAAACCAACTGGTCGAATTTTGCCTTTAGTGACACAATGTCCTGTAACTAGGTCAATTGCCACTACTAGTGATGCTTCCACTATTAACAACATATCATCTATTAATTCTGTTGCCCCAGAGTTTGTTTGTGCTAACCAAACGGACCCCAGTTGCACATGGGGATCCACCTTTTTCAGTTATCCATCGTTGTCTGTTTTCAAATGCAGGTCGTACAAATCATCCTTTGGTATTTGGACTCAGGCTGCTCAAAACATATGACTGGGGATCGCTCACGGCTCAAGAATTTTGTGATGAAATTTATCGGGACAGTTAGATTCGGGAACGACCATTTTGGGGCTATCATGGGTTATGGAGATTACATTTTTGGTGACAGTGTAATTTCTCGGGTATACTACGTGGAAGGACTAGGGCCTAATCTGTTTTCTGTTGGTCAATTTTGTGATTCCGATCTTGAAGTTGCATTCAGAAAACACACATGTTTCGTCAGAGAATTGGATGGTGTTGATCTTCTTAAAGGCAGTCGTGGCACCAATCTATACACCATCTCCATTGAAGAAATGATGAGGTCCTCTCCTATTTGCTTGCTTTCAAAGGCCTCAAAGACCATATCTTGGCTTTGGCACCGTCGTTTAAATCACTTAAACATCAGCACCATAAATGATCTTTCTCGGAAGGATCTTGTACGAGGTATGCCCAGATTAAAGTTTGAGAATGATCATCTTTGTTCTGCATGTCAACTGGGGAAAAGCAAGAAAGACACTCACAAACCCAAAACTGTCAATACCATTATGGAAGTTCTTCATACCTTTCACATGGATCTGTGCAGACCAATGAGAGTTCAGAGTATAAATGGGAAGAAGTATATTCTTGTGATAGTCGATGACTACTCTCGATTTACATGGGTGAAGTTTTTGAGAACCAAGGACGAAACTCCAGAGGTTATCATCAAACTGATCAAACAGCTGCAAGTGAGACTCAATAAAACTGTCAGAATCATCCGTACAGACAATGGAACTGAGTTTGTTAACCAACAACTTAGTCAATTTTATGAAAGTATTGGCATAACTCACTAGAAAAGTGTTCCATGCACTCCTCAGCAGAATGGTGTTGTAGAAAGAAGAAACTGTACTCTTGTGGAAGCTGCATGAACCATGCTCATATTTTCCAAGGCACCGATGTTTCTTTGGGCAGAAGCAATTGCTACAGCATGTTATACCCAGAACCGATCCCTGATTCATACTATTCACAACAAAACTCCCTATGAGCTGATTCATGGCAAGAAACCAGATCTTTCTTTTCTGCGAGTGTTCAGTGCTCTGTGCTACCCTACAAATGACAGTCAGGATCTGGGAAAACTAAAACCTAAAGCAGACATAGGATTCTTCGTTGGATATGCACCAGATTGCAAGGGTTACAGAATCTATAACAAACAACCCCGACAAATCATGGAAACAATTCACGTAACATTTGATGAGCTGACTGAGCAAACGGCTCCTGGACACACCAGTTCTGGACCCGCTCCTAATATTCTGTCACCTGGACCAATTAGTTCAGGTTTTGTACAGAATTCCACTCCTGCATTTTCTTGTGTGCCACCTATCAGTGAGGAGTTGAAGAACTTGTTCAATCCGATGTTTAATGAATACTTTGAGCCACCAACAGGTGATGCTACTACTGAAGCACCACCGACACCTCCAGCTGCTGATGCTCAAGTTCTACTCAACTCAGATGGTCCATCGATATCTATCTCAATTAGTCAAGAAGCACCATCTGTCAGTCATTCACCATCAACATCGAATGTTCAGTCTTCTTCGGTACAACATGGCCCTGCAGTTGATAATTCTTTTGAAGTGAATCCTTTTGCTCCTGCTGATGATGTTCCATTCGAGAATATATCGCTCCTAAATCTTCTACAGAGACATCTTCCTCAGGGGACTTTAACACAGCAACATCACCTTCTTATCCTCAACCACATGATCATCTCAGAAAATGGACCAATGATCATCCGATTGACAACGTCATTGGTAATCTTTCTCGTCCGGTATCTACACGAAAGCAACTTGCCACCGATGCACTGTGGTGTTATTTCAATTCCGTACTTTCCAAAGTCGAGCCAAAAGACTTCAAAGAGGCTATGTCCAAAGACTGTTGGTTTAATGCGATGCAAGATGAAATTCATGAATTTGATCGACTTGAAGTATGGGAATTAGTGCCTCCTCCAGAGTGTGCAATGATTATTGCTCTAAAATGGATCTTCAAAGTGAAGCTCGATGAGCACGATGATGTTCTGAAGAATAAGGTACGGCTTGTTGCAAAGGGGTATCGACAAGAAGAGGGCATAGACTTTGAAGAATCATTTGCTCCAGTTGCTCGAATTGAATCCATCAGGATCTTTCTCACCAATGCTGCCAATCAGAATATGATAGTCTACCAAATGGATGTTAAAACAACATTCTTAAATGGTGATTTGAAAGAGGAAGTCTATGTGAGTCAACCTGAAGGATTTTTGGACCCTGATCATCCTACTCACGTCTATCGCTTGAAGAAGGCCCTCTATGGTTTGAAGCAGGCACCTAGGGCGTGGTATGATACGTTGTCCATGTTTATTCTGGTAAACGGATTCTCCAAAGGTGTTGTTGATCCTACGCTATTCACCAGGAAGTCGGGCAAACATCTAATTCACGTTTAGATCTATGTAGATGACATTATCTTTGCCTCCTCTTATCCTAGTGAATGTGATCGGTTTTCTACAGAGATGAGTTCTAAGTTTCAAATGTCGATGATGGGACAAATGTCATTCTTCTTAGGTTTACAAATCTCTCAAAGTCCCGGAGGCATCTTCATCAATCAATCCAAGTATGCAAATGAAATGTTGAAGAAATTTGGATTTGATTCTAGTGATCCTGTTGACACTCCTATGGTTGAGAGATCGAAGTTGGATGAAGACCTCTCTGGGATCCCGGTTGATCAAACTAAGTTTTGAAGTATGATTGGATCCCTAATGTACCTCACCGCTAGTAGGCCAGATCTCCTGTTCGCATTATGCATGTATGCTCGGTACCAGTCCAAACCCACCAAAAAGTATCTGGAAGTGGTAAAACGGGTCTTCAGATATCTTCAAGGAACAATTCACATGGGTCTCTAGTATCCTAAGGATACCACCATGGAACTTACGGCCTATGCAGATGCAGACCATGCGGGGTGTCAAGATACTCGTCGAAGTACGTTGGGAGGTGCTCAGTTTTTGGGGGAAAAGTTGGTTAGCTGGTCTTCAAAAAGGAAAATGAGTACATCTATATCTTCCACTGAGGCTGAATACATTGCCATGTCTGTGTGTTGTGCTCAAATTCTGTGGATGAGATCACAAGTATTAGACTATGGGTTTGCATACAACAAGATTCCTTTGTACTGTGATAACAAAAGTGCTATCGCTCTTTGCTGCAACAATGTCCAACACTCCCGATCAAAGCACATTGATATCCGGCATCACTTCATTAGGGAACAGGTTGAGAAAGGGATTGTTGAACTCTACTTCGTGAGGACTGAGTTTCAGTTGGCTGATATCTTCACTAAGGCACTTCCGAGAGAACGGTTTCAACTTATTCTCCCGCGAATTGGCATGAAGAGTTTGACACCTGAAACCCTCAAATGTCTTCAAGAAGAATAGGAGGAGTAAACGATTTGCTTCACATATCGTTGTATATATCTTAAACCAGAAAAGAAAATAGAAAAATATAAAACCTATAAAAACCATAAAAATCAGAAAAACACAAAAATACCAAAAATAGTTCTTCTAGGCATGTCTTCTGTTTATCGATAACATTTACGATCCTAGAAATGTCATTCGATAATGACACGGGTCTTTAAATGAAGCTCAAGCAGAAGTTAAACTACATGGTTAAAACATGTCAGATCGGCTTGCAGTTACTTCAGACTGCAACCCGTGCATTATTATGGGGAAAGCATGTCACCAAAAAGACGGCTGTTCCTTCAACTGGGTGAAGTTCACCCGGGCATGGATTACTTTATATCCATGTTTCTTCGATTTAATGTATGGTTCAATGCATCATTTCTTGTATAAGAAGAGAAGTCTTCTTTGCACCACAACCTCTTTCTCATCTATGATTCTTCAGGAGAGTTTTGGTATTTCATAAAGTGGTAACTGGACTTAAATTTTCACAAATACTTGACGCTCAATTGAATGGCTGCAGCTCTTTCAATAGAAAACGGGTCATTAATTGAGGGGGGAGTATTTGTTCAAATTTCTGCCACCTTTTTAAACCTTGTGCAACATCAGCAGTGACACTCTCTCTTGGCTTAAGGGGGATCATAGTATGCTCCATAATCTGAACATATTAAACCGGACCACATTTTCTCCCATAATTTCTAACTTATTTAAATTAATTGGGATCACAAATCTCAAATGGTTTGAAATTTTTGATCGGGGGAGAGAATGTGATTTAAATATGAAATTCTGATAAAAAAAATGTGTGTGATCTTTTGGACTCAAGTGTAGGCTCTCCCATATGTGCTAAACTCTTTCGTATATCAATGCACATATTGAGGGGGAGCGAATGATTTATGATGGCAATTGTGGAAGAACACCAAAGACCGACCACTTTATTTTATGTACTGGAGTTATAAGGATGGTAAGGTTAGGTACAAGTTCCCATGATCCCGCCAGAGCCGGAGGGATCTGCCCAGGGACATTCCACTAGTTAGTGTAGAAGTCCTTAGGTATGATTAAAAAAAAAAAAAAAAAAAAGTTGAGAATAAGGGAACAGTGCCGACTGAGATGGAGCTAGTACTGGAACAAACCCAACAAGGTGCTAGTGATGAAGTCTCGGTAAGCGCTGAAGGGGTTGAAGAATGAAAAAGAAATGTAACGATAAAGGGTGAAAAGAAAGAAGCCCTCCTTACACTTTAGGCAGAAACCGGGTCAATACATATGCTGTCAGAATCACTAAGTTGATTGCTGACATTGAAGACAAAGTATCATGGACCCAGTGATACGCTGCACAACCCTCCCTAGCCACTCAAGGTCCCTCAAAGGACACTTGTTTCATTTGTCACGAAGATCAATACATGTCTATCATCTCTCTCACTCCGAGTTAGATGATATTGAAAAGGTGGCAGTCCTCTCCAGCCTCCGATCACTAAATCAAAACGCACTATTGAGTCTAGAGCCAAGAGATCATCCATAAATCTCATTAGGACACACTTCCAATATGCTTGCTGTTTCATACACCGTGAAAAGTAAGAAAATATATATTAAGAGTCAGAACATCTGAGAGATACGTAAAGTATTCAAAATGAAGATGGAAATCCTTCTAGAGCCAACATCAAACAAACTCTTTGTGGGTGACATGTGAGATCATTCATGGATTCAATCTTGTTCCAGGAAATGAATTGACGGTCTCATTAATCAGTAAATTTAATTCACTGATTCACTCTACCGTGTTGTCTGCTTTGAGACGTTCCGGTATGAGAACATGCTTGTATGACGATTCCAATGTTAATTCGTTGAATGAGTCTTTACAACAAGCTGGAAATTCCTGTCAAGGAGAATCTTCTTTAAAGGGGATTCTAACTGATCACAGGTCGGTCCTCACGGAACCGAAGGTTAATCCAACCACACTGAACGAATGACAAAGCCATATTCGTTCTCCAACTTTATTGCTAACTGTTTTATTTCAGATTCATATAAAGATGGTGATGGTGGTTCCTGATTCCATTAGAGACGTGTCAACCCACACTCCATGCTCACGCTTACAAATCATTATCAAAGACATCATGATAATTGAAAGACCTACAACACAGCTTCCACAACTCTGATAAAAGCTATCATGATCCATAAAAGTGTGAGCATGCGAGTCCAACGGTCACAACGATCACAACAAACCACATGGAGGCAATATTACAATGGATGAGCTTGGAGATTTACGGTGGCTGATGATCTCAAGGAATACTCAAAGATCACAACAACACACGGAAGCATTACTGCAAAAAGATAACTTGAAGAAGTATGTTGGATGATGACCTCAAAGAATCCTCAAAGATCATCCAAGAAAAAAGATCAGTCATCAAAAGTTCACTGCTGAATGCACAAAGATTAATGACTTTGAAGAATCAAGAACTACAAGCCAGGAAGTCAAATTCGTATCATAGAATGCTAGAATTCAAAATGTAATTTCCGGGGTGACCTCCCTTAGGGGGAGATTGTTAGGAATATAAATATTCATATGAAGACTCGGTCACCCCGAGTATCTGTTAGCATTAAGTAGCTCGTAGGATTATTAGTATCATTATTAATAGATTAGTTATTATAGTATTCGTGGAGTGAGTCGGGTCTTTACCCACTGTCAGCTCACTCCACAGCCCACTCGGGGCGTCTTATGTATGCCTATATAAAGCCCTTCTCACACAAGGGAAGGGTTGGACCTTCTCATAGTTTAAATCTAATATTATCCTTTTTCTCTCAAGGCTCCTAACTTCTCATCCTTTTCTTCTTTCTTATATTTGGCCACAAATCACAAACAACACAAGAGATATAAGTTCTAGTTAGTTACAGTTGGTGCCGTACACTCTCTGAATTCACTGCATTCACTAATCACTCTATTAAGGTGAGTTTATAGACCCACTCTTTACTTATACTAATTTTACAACCATGGGGTGAGAAGCATGCAAATCATTTTATGTTAAACCCTAGACCTTGATAGATCTTTGAGCGCTCGTGGATCGTTAGTAATGTCTATGTAATCACAAACACACTAATAGAAAGTCTCTATTACTTGTATTCTAAAGCGGAAATCAAACACAAGTAAGAACACAGATTACTAAGAACACTTGATCCTCTATGGATCTTTGATTAAAACTAAAACTTGTTTTTCAAAACTCGTACATAATACATAATAATGTATTCCTTTTATAGGCAAGAAACCCTAAACCGTTTCACAAGAAACGTATATTCTAAAAACTAAAAGAAGATATACATTATAATTTCCTAATAAAACTCATGCATATCATAACTAATAACAAAATACGCGGAATATCTATATCCGCAGAAACAAACTACGCGGTTTTACTACTTCCGCAGAATCACTTCTTCAGCAGAATCCAGCTCTTCAGCAGATTCCGTCAGCAGTATTCCTCAGCAGAATTCTTACTTAGCAGAATTCCCAACAATCCTCCCCTAATCTTGAATTTGACATGGTTAAGTTCAAGATTCTTGATAGATCTTTAATACTTCAGAAAAAGAGGATTGACTTCGAACATCAACAGCAAAGAATCAAATCAGCCGCATCTCCATGAAGGGCAAAACTTTAAACTTCAAGTCTTTGCAGCAACAAATGACAAAGTGTACATCAAAACAGATTAGTTTCATACTATTGTCATCACATCCAGGTGTGTTAACTCCTGTGAGAGGTGAATCATTGAAAATTAATGGATTTGATGTCTCTTTACCAATAGCCATCACTACGGGAGTAGCCAATGTTTTGGTGTGTGAGACCGTGGTACATTGATAACCATCTGATTTTGAGTAAACCAGCAACTTTAAACGGATTTGACTTGTCTTTACCTGTAGCCGTTTGCTCAGGACTAGCCAATTCTTGGTTTCAGCTGAACCTTGGTGAATTGAATACCAAATATGGATACCAATTGTCTTTACCACAAACCATACTTTTGTGGACTAGCCAATTCTTTGGATCCCATAAAGGGTTACATCCATGGTGAATTTGATGACCATACAACCCTCAGCAATTAAGCATGGGTGAGTTGCATACCCTATAGTTTTTAGCAAACCATTACAGCTATCAATAGATTTGATGTGTATTTACCAAAGCTGTACCCTTTGGACTAGCCAACTCTTTGATGGACACAAGTCACATCTGGTGAGTTGATAACCATCAACAGAGTGATATACAACAAACCTGCAGAAAAGTGAGTACAAATATACAAGATTTTTTTATTTTTTATTTTTTAAATGAAATAAATAAAAAAATGAAATAAAATACAACAATAAGATAAGATACCAGTATCAAGTAGAAGCTTTGTGTTGCAGAAGCTTGGACTTGATTAAACCAATCAGCTGTTCAGCATTGGTCATATCATTTGCCACTGGATTAGGAGGAACTTCCAATTTCCTTCTTAGCAGTCGTTTCATCAGCTTAATGGACAAAGGATAATGCTGATCAGAAAATAGACACACCCTAATCCCAGGCTTTGTGTCAACCACATGCACATTTGGAATAGGATAAAATCTCCAAGTATCAACCTTCCACTTATGAGAATTCTTCCAAATTGAGTACCCTTTTCCATTTGGAGACTGAGAATCAAAAAGAACTTGAAGATCTCCCAATAAGTACAAACCAGCACCCTGTGGTGTATGAGTGGCATAATATTATGTGACAAGTCTATTGAGAGTAATCAAATCTTGCTTATCCACCAAGTGAAGTATTTCTTGCAAGAAAGTAAACTGCATATAAGAATTATCAATCCTATATATGGTGTTAAGTTGTCCATCAGTCAATGTCCATTATACCAACATATTATAAGAACCCTCAGGAAAGGTTTTAGAAGAACCCACTTTGATAAATGTTGTATCAGCAGCCTGTAGGTCCAAATGCTTAGAAGAACTACCCTTGTGTGACTTATGTACTCTAGAGACCTGCTTCCTAGCTAATCTCACTGATCTCCTGATGGCAATGTGTCTCCTGTGTGCCATCCTTTTCCTCTTCCTGCCAGGTATATAAATTCCCATAGAGAGAGGAGAAGGAGAAGTGATCTTCTCAGATGCACCAGAGGCATCTTCAGTAGAAAAAGAAGATGTAGGAACAGAGGTAATTGGAACAGAAACACCCAATTCATGTAATTTATCAATCTCATATCTGACCTGCCTAGCTATAGCAGCTTCTTGTTCAGCTCTTCTAACCATGTCTGCACTATAGTTGGAAAGATGAGATCCTTCTTGTTCAGCAGATGCAGAAGAAGGAATAGTATCAGGCTCAATAGATGTATAAGCAGCACTGGGTGTAGCTCCAGGAGAAACAAGAATAGTAGGATTATCAGCTCTCATTGTGGATTGTCTCTCAGATGCTTCCTCAGTGGAAATGGAAGGTGCAGCAATAGGTTCAGCAGATTGTATCCCTTCAGGAGTTGTCTCAGTAGAAATAGCATGAGTGCTCAGCTGTTCTCTATCACCAGAAAATGAAGTAACAATCTCAACTATCTTGAGTCTTTTAGCTTCTGGAGCATTCACACTTGCAGCATTCCTCTTCAATTGATTAGAAGCTGGTTTAATACTCTTCATAATCCTATTATATAGACTTATCAATTCAGATTCAGGTAAAGCCCAGACTTGCTTCTTGGTCAAACCAGAGTTATAGATAGAAGTATATTGGTTATAGACCACATTTCTCATATAATTCTTTATTTGGGCCTCAGTCTGTGGTTTCTCTCTCTTTGCTTTGGCCTTCTGTGCAACAATAGCCTTTCTCTTTTTCAGCTGCAACTTTCTTCTTTTGTTGACCAATAGCCATCATTAGTGCAGGAAAGTTTTCACTATCAAAATCAGCTCCCAAAATTCTTTGAGCAAGAGTAGGATTAGAAGCAGCTTGAGAAGTGTAAGAATCCCACTGCTCATCAGTGAAATGAACTGATTGTTTATCCAGTTCTCTTTGCCTTTCAGGAGGCAAATTTGTAGTAAACTGATCTGCAAGCTTTTGTGCCAATGCCTTGCTCTTCATCAAATCTTCATAATCTTTTAGCATTCTTGCTTGCTCATTCCTCTCTTTGTCAGTCACAATATCTGTACCAAGATCTTCATCGACCATAACTCCTTTCCCATTGCCAGAGATAACCATAGCAGGAACATGGGTAGCAGGCTCATCAGAAGAATCATCATGAGAGATATCAACAATAGGAACTGTGTCAATATTCTCAGAAGGAACACCAAGAGAAGCATCAATAGAAACATGTTGAGAAGTATCTTCAACATGTGTAGGAGAGACAACAGCATCAGGATCCAGAACAAAAGTTCTCCCAGCAACAAATACTGCAGGAGGAACCTCTGAAGATGTATCATGAACATCATCAACACTTGGCACCTTAGAAATCTCAGTGGAATCCTTGCTCAAATACTGTCTTCTCTTCTTTCTAGAAAACATGATAGTCTCTTTTGATTTTGATGATTTAGCAGCATTGGGAGAAGAAGCATGAGTCTGTTGAGCAGCTTCAGCCAATAACTCAAGAGGATCCAAATGTATATCCTCCTGATCTACATCAGAATCAATCACAAACTTCCTTTTCCTGTTCTGCCCAATTTGAGCTTCTAAATCCTGAACCCTCTTAGTCAACAACACAATCTCACCACCAAGTGAGGATTTGGTATCTGCAAGCTCCTTTCTTAACTTAACAACTTCTTGAACATTCCTGTTGAGCAATTCATATACAAATGTGAGAGTAATAGGGTCCTCAGCTCCACCAGCAGATTGCTCAGTGGTAATGGGAGCTTCATTGGGCCTTTCAGGAGAAACATGTATATGCTCAAAAATAGGAGAGCTTTCATCAAATGGCTCTCTAACTGGACTAGGTGTGGACAGTCTAGTCATCTCAGGTTCAAGAGGTGAAGGTACTTGGGTACCAAGAGACTGAATTGTCTCCTCAACCTCAGGAACAAGCTCATCAGGAGCAACACGAGTAGGTGATGGAGTAGGACAAGGTGACATAGGTAAAGGTGAAGGTGTAGGTTGTTCAGGAGAAACATTGGATGCTTCAGCAGTTATGGAAGGACCCTCATCACTGTCAACTGATGGATTACCACCAGCAGCAACACTAGGAGATGATGGAGTACCATCATCAGCAGCATTTGGAGAGGGTGGAGTACCAGCAGCATTACCCTCACCAGCATCATCATTGCCATGTGGCAACATAGCTGGTAGCAGAGAGTGATGTGCCCCAACATAATGAGTTTTCATAGAAGCAAACAATTTAGCACTAAGAGCTCCTGTGGGACAATAGACTCTATCTTGGGTTGTTATGCCTAAAATCATTTGAAGAAACCTAGGGTACATAAGGAACTTATGCTTTTTCTTCTGAATATTTTCAACCATATTATCAAAAATAAACTTAGAAAAATTATAAGTCAAACCCTGTGAAAGACATACAATACCACAACCCAATTGGGTAGAGAATTGATCCCATCCTCCAGACTTGTTGCTGATACACTGAAGTAATGTGTGCACCAAAAACCTCCACATGGGGCAAAACTTATTCTTGTGCCACATATCTGTTTCAGTAGTTTGATAACCAGCAGCTCTTAACCCAGCAAGTATCTCTACAGTGTTGGTGTGATAGACACCACCTTCATCATTCAGTTACAATCTTGTCCTAATCAATGATTCAGTCACCACATACTCTGCTCCATCAATCGTAGCTACAATCTCTGTGTCATATTGTTTGGCAGCAGATGCCCAAAATTGCTTAACCAAAGATTCATATATCACATTTGGAGAATGTGTTAGAGCATAATGAATCTTGGAATGCTTCAAGAACTCCACCACATGATCATACAGTTCATGTCCCTTTGCATTACCCAGAAAAGCAATTTTGTTGTGATCTTTCTTAAATTGAAGTGCCGCCATTGAAGAAATTGTGAGAATCGGTTATGAATCAAGTAAATGGTAAATGGGTTTAAATTGGTTGAAGAGGGAATCAGTTGATTTTGGGCGAAGATTATGCGAAGTATGTTATAAATAGAAGTTACCCAATCATGGTCAAGAATATTGGAACAAATCGTTGACCAGATCTGACGTGTAAAGTAACTCCAACATTCGAAATTAATGCTTCAGCCGAAATGACGGTCAATCTGCTGATGGAAAGTCAATCAGCAGAATCAACTCAAGTGTAAAAATATCTTCAGTAAATATCTTGAGTTTTACTGTGCCACCCAACTCGCATTAATTACCATCAACCCTTGACTCCGCCTATAAAATCATCCCTAATCTCAATTCACACATATCAATTACCCCCAATTAACATCAAAACCCTAATTTCACAATAATACCATAATTAGCAGTAACAAACATGTCTTCCAAACCAGAAATCATCAATCTAACCTCCTCCTCATCATCATCATCATCCAGTGATGGTTGGAGCACTTACTTTCCACCCAGTGCTCAACCATGGACACTCCGATTAACCAAGGAAAAAGCAAGTAAGAAGAAACATGATGTGGGGGAACCAAGCAAAGCCCCCATTCCTGCTGAGTCTGATTCATCAAAAGACTCACGCCCCTTGTGTCCCTACCCAGTAACGAATAGAGTATATGTCTCTCCTTTTCTTTGTACCTCTGTTGAGGAATCTTCTGAGGATGAAGATGAAGATCCAACATTTATCCCTCCTTCCACACCAGAGAGATCCCAACCAAGGCCACGGAAGTCTAACCCTTCACTTCCAAAATCACGGGAAGCGGTGATTGGTCTTCCTACTCCAGGATCTGGTGCTACAAACCATGGAAGCAGGAGAAAGGGCAAGGGAAAAGGGAAGGTGGAGTAGAAGGTGATGTGATGTTGCCAGGGACCAAAGACATAAAACTAGGTTCTTGAGCATCATCATCGTTTTCATCAATCCATCCTTTCCATTTTCATCTTCAGCTTCTTCATCGTACTGGTCATGCATATCCACCAGCTTTTGTAATAGATGATAGGAGCTAGAATATTTTTGGTAGATTTTGTATAGGGATGGTCTTGTATTTCATTTGAAGTTGATTGTAAGCTGTAAATTGTTTCTTGAATGAATGAACAACTTTTCTTAAATATCTCAATGATTATCACTTGGACTTTGCTACAGTACTTCTATTCAGTAGAAACAAGCTTTAAGCTTACATGACCATGTCCCCATTTAACCAATCTTGGTGAACTTCAACTTAAGATCAGCAACTACACATATAGGCATTCTGCAAAACAGACACAAAGTAGCAAACAAACCAAACCAAAACATACAAAACTTAAAGAACATTAGCTGGTTAGTGTTAGCAAACAAAAACATAAACGATAATCTACAAACTTTACAAGTTTTACAACTACTATCCTCCCCTGAGGCATATGACTCCCTTGAGGCTTATGCCTCCCCTCAAACTTTGCAGTTAAGGGTTAAGCATCCCAATATGGACAACTAAGTGTTGAAACCTAGGTCCATCAAAGGCTTTAGTCAATAAATCTGCCACATTATCATCTGTGTGAATCTTAATCACCTTTATCAAATGTTTTTCATATGCATCTCTTATAAAATGGTGCCTGATCTCAATATGCTTAGTTCTATTATGAAAAACTGGATTTTTAACTATGCATATGGTACTTTGATTATCAATAAAAATTATGGTGTTCATGAAATTAAACCCATAATCCAGCAATTGATTTTGTATCCAAAGTACCTGACCACAACAATTGGCAGCAGCAACATACTCTGCTTCAGTAGATGAGGTAGCAACAATAGTTTGTTTCTTGCATTACCAAGAAATCAATCTCCTTCCAAGAAATTGGCAATCTCCAGTTGTGGATCTCCTATCCAGATTTGCACCAGCATAATCACTATCACTATATGCTTCCAACTTAAAAGGAGACTCTTTTGGGTACCAAAGACCTAACTTGGGTTGGCCTTTGAGGTACTTGAAGATCTTTTTGACTGCATTCAAATGGGAAGTAAGTGGAGTGACCTGATGTCTAGAACAAGCACTCACAGCAAATGTAATGTCAGGCCGTGAAGCTGTCAAATACATCAATGAACCAATCATGGATCTGTATAGGTGAACATTCACAGCAGGATCTGGTTCAAGATTGTTCTTTGGTTTTGGAGCTTCATAAGGTGTAGTGGCAGTTCTGACATTTTCCATATCAAACTTCTTCAAAATGTCTCTCACATATTTATCCTGACTGATAAATATACCATCAGGTTTCTGCTTAACTTGTAGACCCAAAAAGAAAGTAAGCTCCCCCCATAG
Source organism: Artemisia tridentata subsp. tridentata (assembly GCA_021014915.2). Lineage (NCBI taxonomy): Eukaryota > Viridiplantae > Streptophyta > Magnoliopsida > Asterales > Asteraceae > Artemisia > Artemisia tridentata. The sequence goes on along the minus strand of CP139506.1, from coordinate 433,301,339 downwards.
CACTCATCTGAAACTCTCCCTTCATCAATTCCTCAAACTCCCTGCACCAAGCTTCTTTAGTGGAGCCAAAGATAATGTCATCCACATAAACTTGCACAAGAATGATATCTCTGGAATTCTTCTTTATGAAGAGTGTTTTGTCAATGGCACCTCTTCTGTAACCATGCTTAAGCAGAAATGCAGAAAGCCTAGCATACCAAGCTCTTGGTGCCTGATGTAGTCCATAGAGAGCTTTTACAACCTTGTAAACATGCTTTGGATTATCTGGGTCTTCAAAACCTTTGGGTTGAGTGACATATACCTCCTCTTCAATTTCACCATACAGAAAAGCGCCTTTCACATCCATCTGATATACCATGAAACCCATATAAGATGCATAGGCCAAGAAGATTCTAATGGCCTCAACTCTTGCTACAGGAGCAAAGACTTCATCATAATCAATTCCTTCCTCTTGTCTGAACCCCTGAGCCACCAATCTTGCTTTGTTTTTTACCACAATACCCCTTGCATCTCTTTTATTCTTCAAAATCCATTTCGTCCTAATTGCAATCTTCCCATCATGTAGTGGTACCAGTATCCAAACCTGCTTATTCTTGAATTGTTGCATCTCATCTTGCATTGCTTCAAGCCAGCTTGAGTCTTCAAGAGCTTGAGTAACACTGGTTGGTTCCACTTGAGAAAGAAAACAAGCAAACAGACAATGCTTAAAGTCTATGTGATTGTCCCTTTGTTGATTTGAGACATAGGAAAGAAAAGCAACTTGACCATACTTAGAACTTTTCACAATACTTCGAGTTCTAACAGGTGCTTGTGGATCACCAAGAATATTCGATTGAGGATGAGCAATGTTGATCCTTTTTGTAGCAGTGGGGTTGACATCAATTGTGGTGTCAAGATTGTTCACAGTTGGTCAAAAATCACTGTCATAGGAAGATGAGGTAAAGATGCCAGCTTTGGGTTGGTGATTACCAAGGTCTGAAGGACTTGGAAATCGTGTATATGGTTCTTCGAAGTTAGTGGACACACTAGTAGACATGGGAGTATGTACAGTAGGACTGTCAGCAGATTGGATGATGTAAGGAGAAACAGGAGAACTGTCAGGAGAACTGTCAGCAGAATGCTGGTTTCCATTGACTGCTTGTGCTGATTGTCTGAGTAGTGCCTCAGCATCTCTTGCAAACTCCACACCAAGCCTATCAGCTTCTTGATTGGCTGCATGCTCTTGCTTCTTGAGTCTAGCAAGGTCCTCTGCATAGTGTGACTCATCTTCATGCTCATCAGAAGTTCCTTGATCACCTATAAACTGGTTAGGAGCAAAAGAAGGTACAACAATGGTTTGTTCATCATGCTCAGACTCACTATCTGAGTCATCATCCAGGGTACCTGCATTGTTAGTGGGAGACTCTTGTGAACCTGCAGATTGGTTAGCAACATATCTAGTATAGCCCAAGTAATCAGTTAAGTAATCCAGGTCAAAATACCAAGCATGACCTTGACCCTGAACATTAGGCTTGTCTTCTAGGTATCTCAGGTTAAGGGTCTCCTCAATCTTTTTAGCATTTAAATTATATACCCTATAAGCCTTACTATGTGCTGAATAACCCACAATATACCCCTCATCAGCTTTCTCATCAAACTTTCCCAGTGGATCACTAGTGTTCAAAATGGTCACTTGACATCCAAAAGGTTTGAGATAATGAATATCAGGAACCCCATTTATGGATACCCTGTTCAAAACATAACAAGCAGTGCTTACTGCTTCAGTCCAGAACATAGTGGGTAATTTAGAGTCTGCAAGCATGGATCTTGCTGCCTCTATTAAGGTCCTATTCTTTCTTTCAGCAACCCCATTTTGCTGTGGGGTTCTTGGATTGCTATAGTCCCTTTTTATCCCTTTAGACTGACAGAGGTCTATTAAAACAACATTTTTGAACTCTGTCCCATTATCACACCTAATACCTTTAACCTTTTTGTTTAGCTGGTTTTCAACAAGGGTAATGAATTCTTTTAAAATTGGAGATGTTTCATCTTTAGTTTTCAAAAAGAATACCCAACAAAACCTGCTATAGTCATCAGTGATTACCAGACAGAAGTACTTGTGATCAATACTTCTGATTTGAGTTGGACCAAAGAGATCCATATGCAGCAACTGAAGAGGTTCTGAGATAGTGCTCACAGCTGTAATGGCTTTGTATGAGGCTCTGTATTGCTTTCCTTTGTTGCAGGCAACACAATTGTGCTCATTGGTGAAGACTTTGGATGGAAGTCCATGAACTAGACCAAGTTTAGAAAGCTTGTTAATGGTCTTGAAATTCACATGAGCCATCCTTCTATGCCATTTTGTAGACTCATCCAGGGATGCTTTAGCCACCAAACATGTTAGTTCACCTTCCGGTTGAACATCATTCAAATGGAATGTGTACAAATTGTAGTTTCTGGGAACTCTCAGCAGAATGGTTGTATCTTCTGGAAGTTTGAAGTCTTTAGAGAGCACAAGACATTCATCCTCAGAGAAGAATACTTTGTTCTTGGTGTCACAAATTTGTGATACTGAGAACAAGTTAAAGTGTTGCAGTTCCTTCACGTAGTACATATTTTCAAAGTCCAACTTAGGTGTTCTGATGGTTCCTTTCCCAGTGATTCTACCATCTCCTCCACCAAAAGTCACATTGCCTCCTCCATCTATGGGTACAAAATCATGCATCATCTCCATGTTTCCTGACATGCTCCAGGAACAACCACTATCTACTATGCCTACTTCTTTACTTTTTCAGAGGATGATCCTACAACAACAACAAAAAATATACAAAATAATAAGTACACTATGGAGACTCAAGTCATTACTGACTTGAGCCTGCCTTGTGGATCATAAGAGTTAGGCCATGTAGATGTATAAAATCCACCATTGTTCTTGGACCTTCTATGAAAATTAGGTCCCTTTTGAGTCCAAAAACAACCTGCTGAGGGCTTCACAGCAGTATCCCAATATCCCCTACCCACATACATTGAGTCAAAACATCCAGGCCAAAAACCATTCTGAAAATAAGAACTAGTTGGTCTCACATATGGTCAAAACATCCTACCCACATACATTGAGCAGATGGAGAAGGTTTATCAGCAGAATTATGTTTGCTGGTGTTATGAGTTGCTTGTGGAACATAAGATGGTATATCATTAACATTTTTCCACATTGGTCTAGATTTGTTTTGACTAGCACATACACCCATTCTTTGCTCATGAAAATTACAATCCTTAATCAAATGAAATTTACTTCCACACACAAAACATTTCTTCTTTTTAGAAGATTTATTCAAATTGAAAGATGTTCCATGACATGCAAAAGTATTCAAACCACAAACATTAACAGAATTGTTTTTGACAGAATTAAAAACATTGTTTTGCAAAGAATTAAATGACAAGTCTTCAGAGGAAACTGTCTTTGAATTTGATTCATCAGCAGCAACTCTAACAGGCTTGTAGGGAGTCTTGGGTGTAGGCTTGGGTGAGGTCTTGGGAAGGTCTGACTTTTCACTTGAATCACAACTGGTATAGGTAGTAGACCCTTGGTCAGAAGACTTGTCACTGGCAGAACAAGAGACAAAGTCAGTAGAATTACAATCAGGGTCTGGCAAGTCACTTGACTTTTTGCCATAAAGATGGTGTGATCCATCAAAGTCTGTGGTGTTGGTAGTGGGCATGTGTTCTCCTCTAATAGGTCCAGGTACAGCATGTAATTTTCCTTCTTTAACATAATTTGCTAGGCCTGCTGGTGTAGATTTACCCAGATCATTCCTAGCTTCTAAACCAACATATTTTTTAAAACCTAAACATATACCAGAGTTTACAGCTTGACTACCATAGAGATAGCTAGCTAACTTATCACCTGACATTAACCAAGTTTTATGATTAGCTACTTCCTTCTCTATTTTCTCTTTCAGCACTTGGTTTTCTGAATCAACATTAGCTTTTTCTTTCTCAGTACGCTTTAAATCAATTCTAGTACATTCTAAATCACTTTCTAACACCCTTATCTTTTCATCATAAGCAAGCTGATTCTTTTGAAACCAAATTTTTTGTCTTTCTAAAGTTTTTAAAGCCTGTTTGTAAGCCTCAACTTCTACATAACATTCATTATATTTAGGTTTCAATTCATCATAAGCCTCCTTAAGTTCATTATATCTTTCACTACAACCAAAAACACAATTATGTACCTGAGAGATGCCCATAAAGGCAACTTGATCATGCTGATCCTCTGTAGTATAGCTGGCCAGCAATCCACTCAACTCAGAACCAGAAGCTTCATCATTATCAGGCTCATGCGCCTTCCAGTTGACATGATCATCCAGAGTGACCAAAGCTTTGGAAGATCCATCTTTCACTTGATTCTGCTGATAGGTAGAATACCTAACCTCATCACCAGTCTTCCTATCCTTGCACTCTCTTGAGAAGTGACCCATCTGACCACATGTATAGCATTTGATCTTCCTCCTGTCAAATCTAGCTGGATCTCTTCCCTGGAAACCAAACTTTCTCCCAGATTTATTTTCAAACCTCTTGATGTTCACAGAGAGCATTGCTACCTGCCACTTCAAGTTCATCTCTTCCAAATCCAGAGGATCCACCTGTTCAAAATCCTCAAAAGCAAGTTGCTGCTGATTTTCATAATCAGCAACAAAAGAGTGAAGTACATCTTCCAATACACCACTGGACTGTGGTTGAGAATTTGATCTGGTGATGGTGTAGGAAGATGATGCTGAGGAGCTTGGGCTTAAAGCTTGAGTCATCTTATTGGAGGTGGTGCTAACAAAAGCTGAGTAAGTGGGAGTGGATGAATGAATGGGACTTCTGACATCGGGCTCAAGAGTTTTAAGCTTGTAGTAGAGATCATCAAAAGAGAGCATATCCAGTCCACCTTTAGCTTTGAGTGCAATGCTCACTTGCAGCCAAGATGGAGGTAAAGATCGCAAGAACTTTGCTTTGCAATCCTCATTGTCTGGCCTGGCCTGGCCTTCAGCTGATTCAATTGACTCAAAATCCTATGGAATCTGTCATACCCCTTGTGGATACCTTCTTCCTCAGAGACTTGGAATTCTTGAAACTGTTGTTTCAGCATTGATTTCCTCATCCTCTTTGACTCATCGTTCCCACCAAACCTAGCCTTGATGGCCATACAGATGTCCTTTGCATCCTCCAGGTAGTGAAAGTCACCAATGTGATCATCTGGAATAGCCTGAAGGAGAATAGTTCTAACTTTATTCTCTCTCTGTACAGCAAGAATCTCTTCAGCAGTTTTAGGATCAACAATGGTAACTCTACCATCAGCATCTTTGATGTGCTTCTTCAAACTATTTCCCTTTTTGACAATTTCCCAAAGATTCCAATCAATATTAGTGATCCAATTCTGCATCTTCATAGCCCATAATTCATACTCTTCCTTCTTGAGGTATGGGAACTTTGCATTGCTGTTGGTGAGAGTGAGTTGTTGCATAGATGTGGTGTTTTGGTTGTTGTAAACTTTTGATCCATCGTCTGATCCAGGCATTGTTTTGGTTGTTTTGTTTGAGAGGGTGTAAAAGAAAAGATGTTCTTAGTATCACAGAGACTCTCCCGAGGCTCTGATACCACTTGTTAAACCCTAGACCTTGATAGATCTTTGAGCACTCGTGGATCGTTAGTAATGTCTATGTAATCACAAACACACTAATAGAAAGTCTCTATTACTTGTATTCTAAAGCGGAAATCAAACACAAGTAAGAACACAGATTACTAAGAACACTTGATCCTCTATGGATCTTTGATTAAAACTAAAACTTGTTTTTCAAAAAGCTCGTACATAATACATAATAATGTATTCCTTTTATAGGCAAGAAACCCTAAACCGTTTCACAAGAAACGTATATTCTAAAAACTAAAAGAAGATATACATTATAATTTCCTAATAAAACTCATGCATATCCTAACTAATAACAAAATACGCGGAATATCTATATCCGCAGAAACAAACTACGCGGTTTTACTACTTCCGCAGAATCACTTCTTCAGCAGAATCCAGCTCTTCAGGAGATTCCGTCAGCAATATTCCTCAGCAGAATTCTTACTCAGCAGAATTCCCAACATTTTATTTACCACATTACTGTTTATTTCTCAAAACTATTGCGTAGTTAGGCTAAGCCCTAGAACCCAATGTTATGCCCACCTTCATGAACCGTTAGTTCCCTTTGGGAAGCGCGATTGTTATAAATAGATCTATTAGGGTGACTCCCCCATTCGGTTGGCCAGACGGGTCAATGCGGATGTATACCAAATCGGATTACGAGAGTGTTGGGTTAAACACTCGCTATGGGCCCCTATAATTATTATTTATGTGCAACAAAGTAGTGCAATGAACGGTCGAGCTTCGGTTGCATGAACTTAGTACTCGCGTAATAGACTATTTTGTATGACATTATATGCGTTGTAATGATCGTACACAAAACTATTGGTCCAAATTTATTGTTTACTGTTTTAATTTAAACCTATGAATTCATCAGTTTTTTGCTGACTTTTAGCATGTTTTTCTCAAGTGCTTAATTTGAGTGTTTATGGCAAGGTACTGGCAAGGCAAGGGTCATAGCCCCTTTTTCAAAAGTATTAGCGCACACAATATGACTTGTTTTTGTGTGGACCGCTAAAACTAATGGGCCTATTTTTCTGAACATGAATCATCTTTTGTGAACTCTAAATATTAAATTTGATATATTTAAAATGGAGTATGTATTCCATTCTTTATTTACCTTATGTTGTGATTACTAATTTTAGTAGCACCCCATGACCGAATGCTTCCGCAATTATTAAATTTTGGGGGTGTTACAATAATACAACGAACCTACCAAACAAAACATATGACACAAAATTTAGCGACCCAACTTATTTAAGAAATATTGAGATTCTTGACCAAAAATTCACTATGAAGCAAAAATAATCCATGGAGTTCCTGTAAACATCCAGAAACCCTTTTAGGCCCGCCTCTTTTTGTGATTTTAATAACTCCCAACATTCTTAAGGTAAAACCAACTTATATAGTGTTTATTCAAATCACTCCGATAAGGAAATCAAAAAAATGTAACAACAATAAACTTTAAGTTATTTTTGTGAGTAAAAAAACTTACTTTTTTTTTATTATTATTACTTTGTTTTAGAACGACAAGTAACTATTTCACGATATAAAATCACAAACTATCTCACGTGTCCAAAGCTGGACTTGAACCCACAACTGCATCGTCTGAGAGGCACGACTCTTGACGATTGATGAACTCAAATAAGTACATTTTATCATTATCATTTATCCTATTTATTTGACTTGTTTTATTATATTATATATGAGAATTGATACGTTAATGTTTACTTTTGTAATTCTCAGGTAAAAACAAGTATTATGTGAAACTTGGCGATTTTGGACTAATTATGGAGCAAAACAAGCAAGATGTTAAGAGTCTACTGAAATGTACAAGATCAAGATCATTCTGCTCCAGATACGCCGCATCATACTTCTTACATACGGCGCATCACTATCAAGATTTCACAAGCTACGATCCAAGACAGCAAAGGACATGCGCCGCATAGAGAAATGGAGTTACGCCGCATCTTAAGGCGGTGTACGAATATTCCTGAATATATTAATCTTGGACCCCACGCGAAGTTAAGTCAATGCGCCGCATCTAACCCTCAGACAGAAACTATAAATACCCCAAGGCCAGACGAATTTCAGGGTTGGATACCTAGTACGAGACTTAGCTAAACTCAGAAGAAAAAGACAGCCGAATTCAGACGTATTAGCAGCACAAGACACACCCTAAACGAAGATACAAGAGCTGTAAGAAGGTCCTGCATGTATTCAATTCATTAAGTAGTTTTGTTTTATTGTATTAGTACACTTTAATTCATCAGGATTGATGGGCTTGTGTCATTGACTTAATCATGCACTTCAACTCCCCTTAAAATTGCTTTCCCATTAATTAAATTTTATATGTTGATGTCTTTGGTGACTTTTATTAGTGCATTGATAACCTCTGTGTCTAGCTGAGCATTGCTTGGGTCGCCATGCCCCTTCCTCGCCTATCTATTTTAGCGTATATGAAACGTGGGCATCACAAATGCTCAATATTCTAGGATAGTGGGATAGACATAAGTGATCATTAAGGGTTTACTCGCCGATAAGATTAGAGCCAACGAGAAAGGGTTAATTACATACACTTCATATAAAACTAGCAATAAAACAAGTGACAAGCTACTTAATTATCAGGACAGGTCTTCTTATTGTCTCAAGTATCTATCTGTGTACGTGTGTGCTATTCGCTGATTCGTGCTCGTTAATATAGTTTTCTATTTTATCATAACCAAACCGTGCCAGTCTCTCAGGCTGACCCCCTTGCGTTAGATTAGGTTGTATAGCTAACTTAAGATATTAAAATACTGATTAGAATAACTAGATAATACGTTCCACTCTTAGTGATCGACACTCTACTTACCATTATATTCATACTGACCGGGTACACTGCTCGTTAAAGTGTGTGTTTTATTGATAAGTCGGCTAAATATAAATTTAAAACTTGAATACTGCTAAAACCACAACGACACTCCGTGGATATAAAAATTAGAGCAATACACGCACACATCAAGTTTTTGGCGCCGTTGCCGGGGAGTGAATTGTTATTATCTGTTAATTTGATTAGTATTTTAATTAGGTTTTTCTTTTTAATTTTTAGGTTCTAACCGCTAACTCTGTTGTATATTAGATAAATTGCATTCATTGTATTATTTGCATATTTTCTGTTTTTGTGTGTTTTTATTTTCTTTAATTTTTGTTTCTTTTTGTTTGATTTTATTTTTGTTTTTATTTTTTTCTATTTTTCTGTATTCTGCTATCGTTGTACTGAGCTGATATAAACGATACGGCGCATCTATTTTCATAGATACGGCGTATTGCGTTTAATTTTTATAAAATACAACGCGTTTAATAAATTCGATACGACGCATCTTTCCCCAAGATACGGCGTATTCTGTTTTTAATAAGAAATTTTTCTAAACGATAACGCCATACGACGCATCTGTTTTAACAGATACGGCGTATTTATTATTTAAATTAAAAACAGCTTTTCGAATTATTAAACAGATACGACGCATCGATTTTTATCGATACGGCGCATCTTCTAAATCAAAAATCGGTTATATTTGCTAAAATTAGATACGTTGATTTTTGATAAATTAAAACTGATACGGCGCATTCTAAAATTATAAGCGGCGTATCTGGTTTCTGAATAAAAGTCTGATTTAATTTTAACGATTATAAGATACGGCGTATCCAACTTTTTGGATACGGCGCATCGTCTGCAGATATCAGCAACTTTTATTTTTCTTATTTCCGAACGGAAAATATTCTAACCCTTATACTAGGAAGTTTTTACTTTGAAATCTACCTGCTTTAATTTTCAGGAAGAACGTTCGATATTTTCCCCAACTGGTTCGGAAGACCCCAAAGAAACCCTACCATGGAAGAGTTTGCACTACTAATCGCTCAAGCAAATGAAAAAGAACATCATGAGGCAAGAAACTTTATTAATGAATTCAAAGGCAGTCATGAGCTGTTACTAAAGGAACAAAACAACATGATTAATGGATTGGCAATTGAAGTGCACCAATTGTCAACGGTGCTTAACAAGATTCTTTTGGTAAAACACGATTTGAAAGGGATTACAACTAGAGGCGGAAAGTCAACTTTTCAAATCGGAGAGACACCCGAGGATAACAGCATAAACAAGATTTCCCCTGAATCTATAGCATCTGAGCAAGAGCAACCAAAAGAGACTAATCCAGAACCTGTGATTAGAGAAGAACCTTCTGTTGAACTTAAACGATCTACACTACCTTTTCCACATAGGGTAAGAAAGGAGAAAGAAGATGCCTATCAAAGGAAGTTCCTGGAAAATCTCAAGCAGCTGCAGCTAAGCATACCATTATTGGAAGCCCTAGTGCAAATGCCTAAATATGCTAAATATCTGAAGAGCTTGCTTACAAACAAGTCCAAACTTGAAGAGGCTTGCACTGTGACAATGGGGGAAAGAAGCTCAGCAGCATTGCTCAACAAACTTCCATCTAAGGAGAAAGATCCAGGGAGTTTCACTATTCCTTGTCAAATTAAAAATTTACATATTGGAAATGCTTTAGCCAACCTAGGAGCTAGTATAAGTCTTATGCCCTCTTCTATGTATGAAAAATTAGGCTTGGGTGAACCAAAACCTACTAGGATGTGCTTAGAGCTAGCTGATAGGTCCATTCAATACCCATTAGGAATAGCTGAAAATATATTAATAAAAGTTGATAAATTTGAATTACCTATTGACTTTGTTATCCTCGATATGCCCGAAAATTCTAGAACTCCTATAATATTAGGACGACCATTTTTAGCCACTGCTAGGGCCATGATTGATGTTTTTAATAAAAAGATAACTCTTACCATAGGAAAAGATGAAGTTGAATTTAATATGGAACAATCTATGAGTAAAACTAATTCTGAAGACGATGAATGCTATAATATCGATGTTTCTGATGACACGATTAATCAATTTACTCAGAAATTGTTAAAAAGTAATTTGCTTGATTCTTTTCTGCTTAAAAATTTAGAAAACACAATTGCTATAGAAGATCAAGTTGATGAAAATACTATTGATAATTATTTCGCTGTAGATTCTGCTGTTTGTAACGCCATACGGCGCATCGGAAAAATCGATGCGGCGCATTTACCTGATGACAGCAACGAAATAATAAATGAACAAGTTTATTCCGCTAGTGCTAATGAAATTGATGATGTTAAACCTGTGCTTAAGGATCTTCCTTCTACCTTGGAATATGCCTATCTAAATGGGAACACTAATTCGCCCGTTATTATTGCATCTGACTTAACGCCAAAAGAAAAAGAATCACTTTTGCAGGTACTATATAAACGAAAAGGAGCATTAGCGTGGAGTATGTCTGATATTAAGGGAATTAGCCCGTCATTCTGTACACATAAAATCCTTATGGAAGATGAATTCAAACCAACTATCCAACCCCAAAGGCATTTGAATCCAAAAGTCCAGGACGTGGTGAAAAATGAAATTGTGAAATTACTTGACTCCGGACTTATCTACCCAATCTCCGACAGCTCGTGGGTCAGTCCTATCCACGTTGTACCAAAAAAAGGAGGAATGACGGTAGTACTCAATGACGACAATGAGCTAATCCCTTCAAGAACTGTTACTGGATGGAGAGTTTGCATCGACTACCGCAAACTCAATGATGCTACGCGAAAAGATCACTTTCCTCTTCCATTTATTGATCAAATGTTAGAAAGACTATCAGGACATGATTATTATTGTTTTTTAGATGGTTTTTCAGGTTTCTTCCAAATACCCATTGCCCCCGAGGATCAAGACAAGACGACTTTCACCTGCCCTTATGGAACCTTCGCCTATAGGAGAATGCCGTTCGGACTATGCAACGCCCCTGCTACTTTCCAACGTTGTATGACGGCTATCTTCCATGATATGGTAGAAGACTTTATGGAAGTCTTCATGGACGACTTCTCGGTGTTCGGTAACTCATTTAGTGATTGTCTCTTTAAACTTGATAAAATGCTTGCTAGGTGTGAAGAAACTAACCTTGTTCTTAATTGGGAAAAATGTCATTTTATGGTTAGAGAGGGAATTGTGTTAGGACATAAGATTTCTGGGAAAGGTATAGAAGTCGACAAAGCTAAAATTGATGTAATTGCCAAACTGCCTTACCCCACTAATGTAAAAGGTGTTAGAAGTTTTTTAGGGCATGCTGGATTTTATTGTAGATTCATAAAGGATTTTTCAATGATATCTAGGCCTATGACCCAATTATTGCTAAAAGACGCGAAGTTTGATTTTTCTGAAGATTGCAAAAAGGCATTTAATATACTTAAAGAAAAACTAACTGCTGCACCTATTATAATTTCGCCGGATTGGAATCTGCCTTTTGAACTAATGTGTGATGCTAGTGATTATGCTGTTGGAGCTGTACTTGGCCAAAAGATAGAAAAGAAATTTAAGCCAATTTATTATGCTAGCAAAACATTAAATAATGCCCAAGAACATTATACCACCACGGAAAAAGAACTTTTAGCAGTAGTTTTTGCATTCGATAAATTTAGGTCATATCTTATATTGTCAAAAACTATGGTTTACACTGACCATTCTGCTTTGAAGTATTTGTTCAATAAACAGGATGCCAAGCCAAGGCTTATTAGGTGGGTTTTATTGCTCCAAGGATTCGATATTGAAATTAAAGATAAAAAGGGTGCCGAGAATCTAGCTGCTGACCACTTATCTAGACTTGAAAACCCTAATATGGAGGTGCTTGATGAAAGGGAAATCGCTGATGACTTTCCTGATGAACACCTTATGATGGTAAGAATTAAGAGCAATAATAATATACCATGGTATGCCGACTATATAAACTTTATTGTTGCAAATGAAATTCCAAAAGGGCTAACATCCGATGAGAAAAGAAGGTTTCTAAATCGCGCTAGTGAGTATATTTGGGATGAACCTTATGCCTTTAAATTATGTCCTGACAATATTATACGAAGATGCGTAGATGGTGATGACATCCCAGCAATATTGGCACATTGCCATTCAGGGCCGACGGGGGGACATCACGGTGCATTTATTACAAGAAGAAAAATCCTTGATGCAGGATTTTATTAGCCCACTATGTTGGATGATGCAAAAGATTATATAAAAGGGTGTGATGCATGTCAACGATCCGGAAATATAACATCAAGAAACGAAATGCCGCAATACTATATCCATGTATGTGAAGTTTTCGACATATGGGGATTGGACTTCATGGGACCGTTTCCTGAATCTAAAGGTAATAAGTATATTTTGGTTGCTGTTGATTACGTATCAAAATGGGTCGAAGCGCAAGCATTACCAACAAACGACAGCAAGGTAGTACTTAAATTTTTGCAAAGTTTGTTCGCTAGGTTTGGAGTTCCTAAAGCATTGATTAGTGATAGGGGAACACACTTTTGTAATCACCATCTGGGAAGAGCCTTGCAAAAATATGGAGTGTATCATAGGGTTTCCACTGCATACCATCCTCAATCCAATGGGCAAACTGAAGTAACCAATAGAGCTATAAAACGGATTCTAGAAAAAACGACTGGATTTAATCCGAAAGGGTGGTCTGACAAGTTAAATGATGCTTTATGGGCATTTCGTACAGCCTATAAGACACCGACGGGATGCACTCCATTTCGTCTCGTATACGGAAAAGCATGCCACCTACCGGTCGAAATAGAACAAAGTGCATATTGGGCTTTGAAGCAATGTAATATGGATATGGAAGCTGCGACGAAGAACCGTTTCATGGAACTTAATGAACTCTACGAACTAAGAGATGAGGCCTACAGAAATACTAAGATCTACAAAGAAAGAACTAAAAGATGGCATGACTCGAGGTTACATGGAGATAAAACGTTTACTATTGGAAAAAGTGCTGCTATTTAATTCTCGATTAAAGATGTATCCAGGTAAACTTAAATCAAGATGGACGGGTCCGTTCGTTGTCATGAAAGTGTATCCATATGGGACTATTGAAATATGCGATAAAAATGGTTATATATTCAAGGTAAACGGGCATCGAGTAAAGAAATACTTTGATAATAAAATTGAGGATACTGAAAACGAGGTGGTGGAGTTTGAACCCGAAGTATTGGAATAAGGAGCTGAACGTGAGTCTAACTTGAAGACTCTGGAATAAAGACAAGTGCTGACCGGGAGACAACCCGGAGAATTTTTACTTTTATGTTCTGTGTCGAGTCTGTCAGACCCGCAGAAGATACGGCGCATCTCCATCCTAAGATGCGACGCATCGCCTGCACTGGTCATATCATATCTTATTTAATTTTCTGCATTTTTATTTTTGACTTTAAAACTTTTTGTCAGTTTATTTTAATGCGGCGCATCCCTGGTTAAGGATGCGACGCATCTTGTATTCTGATCCGTATTTATTCCAGGCTCGATACGGCGTATCTTCTTCCATAAGATACGGCGTATCGACTGACCTGATGATTTTCATTTTAATTTTTTTAGTTTTATTTTTACTAACTACTAATGTATTATGCAAGTTTGAACTTTCTTAACTCATGTGTGTTAAAGTCTGAATGGTATTATAGATTCCTGCATTCTTGTGGATACATCATCTTTGAAGCTTAAACGTTCTCATCCACAAGGAAGTTGATTTTTGCTCTTATACGAATAATGGAGGATCATACCGAGCAAATCTCAGGGGAGTTTTTCTGTTCTAATTCTTTTATTTTCCAGTTTTTAACCTTTGACAGAAACAACGAGGACGTTGTTTAACTTAAGTGGGGGGATTGGAGAATTAGAACACTTACTTGTCCTAAACTTTTTCAAAATATGCTTAAAATGCGCTTAATATATCAAAATTTAAAATTTTTAGCATGTTTTTGTTTAAAGTCTAAATTACATAGCTGCACACATAACATTATTTTCAAAAATTGTGAACTTTTCAAAATTCACAAATCTATGAGTGTGCCGGTGACTTGTAAACTTTAGAACTTGGCTTGTATACTATTCGAGACCACCATAATAAGTATTATCTTTATAATTGGAATGACTTGTCTAAATTGGTAAATTTCTAGGATTACACCCAAAAAGCCTATTTTATGTTATGTGATATTAACTAACTACACTGGTTAGTTAACCCCCGTATAAACCCTTTTGTTACTCTCACTTTTAGAGTAAGATACCCCTAGAAAAACACTCAGAGCCATTCCTTTCGTTTCTTACACCTTTGTTATAATGTTTCGTTACACCCTTACACCTTAGCCTACCCTGTAGATTAAAATCCGTGGTTAATTGCTTTAGGCAAAGTGTGTTTCCTTACATTACCTGTGTTCGCGTGCGTAATTCATTATCTTTGGTTAGGTCGGGAAATTGCACAATGCAATTGGAGTGAAAGTAAATATTGTATATCTTTGAGTTTATTTTTCGTGTGTGATGCGTGGTTTTGCAACCTTACAACAGGTTTTACCTCTCGAGGGATCTCAAGAGGCTTACAACCCCACCAGGCAGTGTACCTGACCGATGTAGTATAGTGTAGTGGTAAGTACGGGGGATTGATCGTTCTCCACAGGGAATAGTGTTCGTTAGGTGTGAAAGACTACTCTAATTAGGTCTAAGGGTTGAGGAAGATTCTTTTTATGTTTTTATAATTTTATGAAAGCAAGTAAAATCTCGGGTTTTGAAGGAGAGTGGGCGGAATTAGTTGCTAGTCAACTAACCCAAATTACTACGAATGCAAATAAAATAAAATAACAAAAATGAAAAGTGGTGAGAAACTTATGTGTGGAGAAATGTGTTTACTTAGATTTCCTTACTCCCTAACTATCTTTTACCGGTTAATTAGTGTGTATTAGTCGCGTGGATGACGGGTGTATTCCTTAATACCATTCGTGGGGTGGCGTACTTACTTCCCCAAACTCTACAAGCTCCTACTTCACTCCTATGTCGAGCCGGCTAGGAAGCTCCTAACATGGGATCACTAGAATTCGCTTGTGCATTAAATACAACCATAAAAACCTTTAGTACGCGTTTGGTTCATGTTTCTTAAGACGTTCAAGCAAGTTACCGAATAGGAAGTTAGCCAGTTTTCTTAAGCCTAACATAGATAAACAATCATCCAATACAACTAATAACACACTAACAACCAATAATCAATAGCTAGGTTTCATTAGATCTAAGCAAACACAAGATAAAATTAGCCTAACATGTTAAACAAAAGACAAGCATAAGATAGAATCAAACAACACATAGACATATCGAATGATTAATTGATAACTTATCTTTCAATGAAACATGGAAGATCTCAAGGCAAGAAGCCCTGAAAAAGTAGCCAAAATCGTCTTAGGGTTTTATCCCAAAATTCCACACACTAAGCTCTCCCTAATGACAAAAAATTAGAAAACTATATATAGACTTTGACATCTGACGGCGTCACCTTATGCATTGTGACGCCGTCACCTCGCCGCTTTTAGGGTTCCCGGATGACCATCTTGACGCCGTCCCTCTTTAGCTCTACCAAAATCCATTCTGGCTTATCAAGGCTTGACGCCGTCGGACCTATAACGTGACGCCGTCCCCTTATGATTTAAGCCGTGACGCCCTTGATTTAGTTAAAGCGTGACGCCGTCAGAATTCTCATGCAAACTCACTGGCCCGTCATGAGTAAATTTCACATCCAACTTTTCTTGCCAAAGCATGACGCCGTCTGGAGTTAATGTTGACGCCGTCAAAGGTGACTTTCAGCACAATTTTGAGACTTTGCCGTTTTCTTCACTTTAATGCTCCAAAAACGTCCAAAATGCCTCCTTTTCCAGATTTCTCCTCAAAAGTACCTAAAATGACAAAAGGAACGATTTAGGGCAATATTTGATCAAATAAATACGATTTCGGGCTTAAATGACCCCTTAAAAGCGGTACACTTTTCGCCTCATCAAATACCCTTACACTTGAGATTTGCTTGTCCTCAAGCAAATGCGCTTTTATTCTAATCAAAATACAAGTTAGGGGTCATTTAATGCAAACATAAAAGTAATTACAACAAATAATCGTTCCACTTCAATCATAATAAGCACGGAGATTACATACTAGCACCTCACAAGTAGTGTTTAGATACTCACATCTCTCAAGTGTCATCAAAATAAATCTCATAAATGAAAACGGAAAATATCTCTCACTACCTGTCATAGCAAATAGATTACCATAGGCTTGGGAAAGGATCGAAAACCTCCTCCACTAGGCGTAAGCACCTAAGATAAACTATCAAAGAGGGCTTTTAAATGGGTTATAATGTTAGGTGTAGGGAAAAGGAAAACACGGTTTTGTTGGATAAGGGATATTTTACTGGTGGCGAGTTAAAGATCTTGATCAATTACATGTACTATACAACGTTGCTAAGCCAAGACTAGACTCGATCTTAAGCTAATGAAAGAAAATAACAAAACATAAACATAAAATAAACATAAAATGAAACGGGATGGTAGTCCGTATGTTTTTTCTATTTTTCTTTTTCTCATTTTTTTGTATTTTTCTTGATTTTTTTTTTTTTTTTTTTTTTTTTTTTTTTTTTTTTTGCATACACTTTTGCCCTACCATCCAAAATAATACATCATAGGGGCGTTGCATCCCCTTACACTTGAACTTTTACATAACTTTACAAATACTAATCTAATGACTCGAATTAAGATAATTGAAAAACTTGGAGTACTTTTAAAACATTTAGCACATATGGGGGTAATAAATGATGTTCTTCCCCATTACTCCATTACACTAGTACTTTACCCATGAGTCCCAATCGTCCCAAAACAATATGTACAAGGATATGACTCGACTTAGCAACCATGTAATCAACTAGATAATTAACTTGGGTTTAAACAAATGTTGTCACAATAATGCACTAAAAATGAGTGCATACAAGGTAGGCTAAGGCGATTTGGGTGTACATTTAAGTGGGGTGTAAACAAATTCTTCCTTTAAGTAAAATGCTTAAAGGTCGAAACGAAAAGATAGGCTCTGAGGGGTGTACTAGGGGTATCGTGTACTAAAAATGAGTACAACGCAAAGGGTGTGGGAGAATTACTTGACCAATGTAGCCAACGTAATTATAACAAAAACACAGGTGTAAAACAATGGGTTAATCCTAATGCCTCTTATCATGTAGTAAATCTAACTACACGAATGTAGTCTCACTTGTGGCCTCGGAATGGTCCTAACGCAAGTTCTAGAATCTAAGTGCTACCGGTACACACATCATAGCATAAATGCTTTTCCTACCAATTCTAGGGGCGAACCTCACATATTTGGGGGGGGAAAATTTTTTAGTGGTACGGTTTTTGTGCTAGTCATATAACTCCTATCCGTGAGACGCTTATTAGAACTAAAGTTTCACTCCTAAATGTTGTAAAAAAAAATTTAAATTTGGCACTAAAATTACCCTAACAAGTATTTCTCTCAGTTTTATTACACATCTACCATTAAACAAACAAAAATCAAGCGCAATTGTATTCTCTAAAATCGTACTTTTACCCTCCCCTTACACTTAAGATGAACATTGTCCCCAATGTTCAAGTAACAAGATGTAAAAGCATAAAGTAAAAGAATGAAATCAAATACTCCCCTGATTCGCTCGTTGGATAATGAAATCACACGGTTAAATCTTCCTCCAAAGAGAATGTTGAAGCTCCATGACTAATGCATCGCCATAAGCTTGATTCCATAAACATTTCCTTGTCCAAAATAACCTGTTGAACCTGAGAAAACAAACACGAAAACCTGCATAACATCGGCGGGATAAAATCTATATATAAGGATATAATGCTTGTGGAATGATAACTTTGCAGATTCCTGGAGATTATAAGTTGGAGATTTTAATAAAAACTTTTTATGAAAACAAAATTTTCAAAAATTTCTGGAAATTAAATCTGACGCCGTCAGGTTATAACCCCTGACGCCGTCAGAAATGACCTGACAAAAATTTTCGTTTTAAGTTTCCGGAAAATTTCTGGAAAAACCTTTACCTTACTTCCTGGAAATCCTGCAAAACATCATTATGACTCGATACAAGCATTTGACTCAAACAAATACGAATGTGTATGCTAACTTATTATTATTATGATTCATGTTCATTTGTGTTCTAATAAACCGATTTAGATTTCCCTTACACTTATCTTTTGCAAAATACCTTTATATGTAGTTAAGACGAAGTTAAAAACAAAATAAAGCATTTTCACAAATTAGTTTTGAACATGAATCAATAAGAATAAAAATTAAACACACATACGAAACAAATAAAACAAACAAACAAATAAATAAACACACAAAGCAAATAAAACAAATAAAGATTGGGTTGCCTCCCAAGAAGCGCTTTTCTTTATTAACGAGTCTTGTAGCTAGACTCAAAGTCACGTACATTACGTGACTCCATCATCGGTCACGGTTCCTAAGCCATTCCCCTTTGATTCTCTATCAGAATCACTTTCATAGTGAAGGTATTTCGGGTCCTCGAGATCAAAGGGATTATTTCGGTATTTAGAACTAAGCTCCTTATCATGCTTAAAGAATCCACTTGACAGGTCAAAAGTGTCCTTACATCCCCTTCTCACATCATCATCACACAACACTAGTTGGGAACTTAACCTATCGAGCCCATCATAATCAATCTCCTTGAATTCTCTCATCTTGTGAGGCGTTTGGTATGAGATTTCCCTAATCCCATCGGTGAAAGTCATGATCCCATTGAGCTCGTCCACAACCAAGCTTGTGGCCTTGCAGAAAGGTGCCCCAAAAACAACTTGTGATAACCTGGGATCGATGTACTTTTCGATATTATCGACGATTGCGAAGCTCATGGTGAATGTCATATTTCCTACAAACACCTGTATATCATCATCTATGCCGATGTCGTCCTTCCCTTTATGAATCATCCCCCATCTGCAAATGTTGTTATAATGAAACAAGGACATCACATTTCTGGGTAAACATGTGTCAATGTAAACATTATAAAATTGCTGGTGACCAATCATGCAAGGTATTTTGAGATTATTTGGATCATGTTGCTTAATTCGGCCAGGCCTTCTACCGTGTAACCCCCATGTGTTGCCACTTGCTGATGGTTGATACTCATACACTTCTTCACAGCCATCCCGAAAAATCACTTTCCTGACACCATCGGTAAATAATGCACTCCTATCATCCTCATCGAGTATCACTCCCGTTGCTTTTATGAATGGTTTGCCTAGAACAAGGCCAGTTAAGGATGGGCTGAGGATAGAATTCATGCTATTAACTACAGTTAACTCGATATGAAAGAGGAACTTTTCTATCACAATTGGTACCCTCCTTATTACCCCGATGATATTAGACCCTTCATATTTGACTTGTTCAGTGAAGGCTTCATTATATAGAGAAAGGGATATTGCGCTTATAGAAGAGTTGGGGTCTATGTAGGCATCTTTTATAAACTTTTTCCTAGTGGTGCAAGAAATCTTAAAGACCCTAGGAGCGCCATCCTCTATTCTCTCTCTGAATCCCATAGGCGACCTTGATGTGCCCCTCTCAAGTTCCTCTACCAGGGGGTGGTCTAGCAGTCTTGCGAGCCCATGAGGCATTTCGGATTTCTCTTCCGAGCCCTCCTCATCACTCACCTCTATTGTACTCGAGTTCTTTGGTGAGTCTAGATAGTCGTTGGGCGCCTCGGTTTTCTTTTCGGGAACTTCACCCTCCATTTCATTGTCCACATTCTTGGCTGTTTGTTGGTCCAAATTTGGTTTAGGAACAGGTATTGTTGTAATGGTGTTCACGAAGTGGAGAGGTTTCGAAGGGGTATGAGTATCTCCTGTTTTTTTTTCGTTCTGTGATATGAATTTGAAAAGTTTACTAGGGTGCTTGATTTTTACAGGAGGGGGTGTTTGGTGGGTTACCGTAACAGATTTGATCTCATTAACTCGTGCCAACTCACAAGTTGACCTACCAGCAAGGCGATCATTGATAACCTTTAACAGGTCATCAACCTTGTTGTTCATATCAACTTGCTGTTGTCTGAATTGATTCTCAAGTTTGGAGAGCTGTGTTTCTTGAGAGAGAATAAATTTTTGCAGTGATTCCTCGCGATTTTGTTGTTTATGCGTGTGTCGCTGAGGATAATGTTCAGACCAGGTGAGTGGGGTAGAGTCATTGAATGATACGCTACGAGTTTGGTTCCAACTAAAATTTGGCTTATTCTTCCATGCCTCATACCCATCTTCGGAATTTTTGGGTCCATAATTAGTGGCGAGCCACTTATCTCCCGCCTTATCGATTCGCGAGGATGCGAATTCTTTGAAAGCCTGTTTGGGAAGTTCCATGCAATCATGAGTGTCGTGGGGACCACTACATAATTTACACGAAGAAGTGATTTTGTTCACTTGGCTTGAAGGTTTAGGAGCCTCGTAGGATTTCATGAGAAACTTGACTTGGTTATCAAGTTCTATGATCCTATGGTCGGAAGTGCTTGAATTGTTCAAAGGCAAAGATATTGCCTTGACCGTTTTATTCAAATCACGGGGATCACTCCAACTTTCGTTGTCATAAAGAGCAAGATCCTCTAGGAGAGCCCATGATTGTTCCGCACTTAGATCACGTAGCTTGCCACCGGCCGATTGGTCAATGGTTTGCCTCGTGGAGAGATTGATATGGTCATAGAAGATTTGGACTTGGAGCCAAAGTTCTATGCCATGGTGAGGGACTTTTTGGAGTAAGTCCTTGAATCGAGTCCATGCCTCGTAGAGAGTTTCGCCTTGACGTTGTTGGAACATCAAGATATCATTCCTTAGCTTGGTAGTTCTTCCCGGTGGGAAAAACTGAGCAAGGAAACGAGTGGTGAGATCATCCCAAGAGGTGATGGATCCTGCGGGTTGACGTTCTAGCCACTGACTAGCTTGGTCCCGCAGAGAGAATTGGAAGAGACGCAATCGGGTCGTCTCTCGAGTGGCAACATCAAGGTCTATAGAATCAACGATTTTAAGAAAGTCCTTGAGATGTTGATTAGGATCTTCAGAACGAAGTCCATGGAATGCGCATCCGCTTTGCACCAACCGGATGGTGTCGGATCGCAAGGGTGTGATATTGGCTCCTTGAGTGAGCTCAATGGTGTTTCGATAGCCATGGTGGCTAGGACGGGAATACTCTCCTAAAGTACGGGCTCTAGGAGGTGGTGGTGGTTGTTGTGGTGGTGGGTTGTGTGGGTTAAAGATATTACCATCTTCCATGATGTCGGATGGTATGGTTACGAACAAAGACACGAAGAAAATAGATAGACTAAAGAAAACCTAGAAAAATAAAATAAAAATCTCACTAGAAAGGAATCTAGTGAGTAGACCTAATAGAAATAAAAATTCAACCTAAACAATAACTATTCCCCGGCAGCGGCGCCAAAAACTTGATGCGTGGGTTTTGCAACCTTACAACAGGTTTTACCTCTCGAGGGATCTCAAGAGGCTTACAACCCCACCAGGCAGTGTACCTGACCGATGTAGTATAGTGTAGTGGTAAGTACGGGGGATTGATCGTTCTCCACAGGGAATAGTGTTCGTTAGGTGTGAAAGGCTACTCTAATTAGGTCTAAGGGTTGAGGAAGATTCTTTTTATGTTTTTATAATTTTATGAAAGCAAGTAAAATCTCGGGTTTTGAAGGAGTGGGCGGAATTAGTTGCTAGTCAACTAACCCAAATAACTACGAATGCAAATAAAATAAAATAACAAAAATGAAAAGTGGTGAGAAACTTATGTGTGGAGAAATGTGTTTACTTAGATTTCCTTACTCCCTAACTATCTTTTACCGGTTAATTAGTGTGTATTAGTCGCGTGGATGACGGGTGTATTCCTTAATACCATTCGTGGGGTGGCGTACTTACTTCCCCAAACTCTACAAGCTCCTACTTCACTCCTATGTCGAGCCGGCTAGGAAGCTCCTAACATGGGATCACTAGAATTCGCTTGTGCATTAAATACAACCATAAAAACCTTTAGTACGCGTTTGGTTCATGTTTCTTAAGACGTTCAAGCAAGTTACCGAATAGGAAGTTAGCCAGTTTTCTTAAGCCTAACATAGATAAACAATCATCCAATACAACTAATAACACACTAACAACCAATAATCAATAGCTAGGTTTCATTAGATCTAAGCAAACACAAGATAAAATTAGCCTAACATGTTAAACAAAAGACAAGCATAAGATAGAATCAAACAACACATAGACATATCGAATGATTAATTGATAACTTATCTTTCAATGAAACATGGAAGATCTCAAGGCAAGAAGCCCTGAAAAAGTAGCCAAAATCATCTTAGGGTTTTATCCCAAAATTCCACACACTAAGCTCTCCCTAATGACAAAAAATTAGAAAACTATATATAGACTTTGACATCTGACGGCGTCACCTTATGCATTGTGACGCCGTCACCTCGCCGCTTTTAGGGTTCCCGGATGACCATCTTGACGCCGTCCCTCTTTAGCTCTACCAAAATCCATTCTGGCTTATCAAGGCTTGACGCCGTCGGACCTATAACGTGACGCCGTCCCCTTATGATTTAAGCCGTGACGCCCTTGATTTAGTTAAAGCGTGACGCCGTCAGAATTCTCATGCAAACTCACTGGCCCGTCATGAGTAAATTTCACATCCAACTTTTCTTGCCAAAGCATGACGCCGTCTGGAGTTAATGTTGACGCCGTCAAAGGTGACTTTCAGCACAATTTTGAGACTTTGCCGTTTTCTTCACTTTAATGCTCCAAAAACGTCCAAAATGCCTCCTTTTCCAGATTTCTCCTCAAAAGTACCTAAAATGACAAAAGGAACGATTTAGGGCAATATTTGATCAAATAAATACGATTTCGGGCTTAAATGACCCCCTAAAAGCGGTACACTTTTCGCTTCATCAGTGTGTTTACTACTTTCGCTATTACAGTTATTTCTGAAAGTATGAAAAGTATGGAAAAATTATCCGGAAAAAGAGTGATAGAAAAGTTGTGAAATTTTATAAAATATATGTTGATGTTAAAAAAAAAAAAAAAAAAAAAAAAAAAAAAAAAAAAAAAAAATCGAGAAAGAAAGAAAGAAAAAGAAAAATGAAAAGTTGGAAGTTTGTTTTTAACCAACTTATGTGAAGTTTTGTATTAAGTGGTCGATATCACCACTATTTGTTATATATTATATTTATGGATTGAATGGGAGTTGGCCGTTATGGGAACGCCAACTAAGGTTATTCTTTGATTGAGATCTTGTTGAGTATAATTCGTGTCTACCTAAAGCGTGTGTTTCAAGTGTTAAAGCGTGAGTTATTCAATGATATGAGTCTTATTCATGGGATGGTTGGGAAAGTGATTGACCACACTTAGGATTTTAATTTATCTGCTTTCTCTATTTTTCATTTTACACCAATTTGTATCCCAAATATTATCCATACCCTATATCATTCCTTATCCAAACCTTTGATTTATTGAGATTAGGGATTTGAGCAATCTTAAGTATCGTAGTCGTGGATTCGGCTATGTATTTATGATTTTTTCGCCCTTTTTGATATAATATTATTGGTAAAGATTACTTGGTCCTATCTTTAGCCTATTCGAGTTCAGGATTTGAGCAATTGCAAGTATCGTGTTCGTGGATTCGATCATGTATTTGTGATTTTGTCGCCTTTTCTGGAATTTGAGATCGATAGAGATTAAGAAGAATGATTAACCCTTAAGCCTCAAAACCCTTTTTACCGCTTTAGACTTGTTATTCCTTGGCTTTAGTGGGGGAGATGTGTATACTTGCCAAGCTTATGATAGAATATTCGTCACGACTGGACAGTTAAACGACTAGATTTGCTTTTATCAAAATATTTTATTTTATTTCTAAGTCGTTAAGTGTTTGGTTGTGTGATTATGATAAAACGAATACATGCTTAAATATAAAAATAAATCCTAATATCTTTTAGGATACATTTTCATAAGATTTATTCTAAGGTTTACTTGGGGACAAGTAAAGTTCAAGTGGGGGGATATTTGATGAACTCAAATAAGTACATTTTATCATTATCATTTATCCTATTTATTTGACTTGTTTTATTATATTATATATGAAAATTGATACGTTAATGTTTACTTTTGTAATTCTCAGGTAAAAACAAGTATTATGTGAAACTTGGCGATTTTGGACTAATTATGGAGCAAAACAAGCAAGATGTTAAGAGTCTACTGAAATGTACAAGATCAAGATCATTCTGCTCCAGATACGCCGCATCATACTTCTTACATACGGCGCATCACTATCAAGATTTCACAAGCTACGATCCAAGACAGCAAAGGACATGCGCCGCATAGAGAAATGGAGTTACGCCGCATCTTAAGGCGGTGTACGAATATTCCTGAATATATTAATCTTGGACCCTACGCGAAGTTAAGTCAATGCGCCGCATCTACTTATTCAATGCGCCGCATCTACTTATTCAATGCGCCGCATCTAACCCTCAGACAGAAACTATAAATACCCCAAGGCCAGACGAATTTCAGGGTTCGATACCTAGTACGAGACTTAGCTAAACTCAGAAGAAAAAGACAGCCGAATTCAGACGTATTAGCAGCACAAGACACACCCTAAACGAAGATACAAGAGCTGTAAGAAGGTCCTGCATGTATTCAATTCATTAAGTAGTTTTGTTTTATTGTATTAGTACACTTTAATTCATCAGGATTGATGGGCTTGTGTCATTGACTTAATCATGCACTTCAACTCCCCTTAAAATTGCTTTCCCATTAATTAAATTTTATATGTTGATGTCTTTGGTGACTTTTATTAGTGCATTGATAACCTCTGTGTCTAGCTGAGCATTGCTTGGGTCGCCATGCCCCTTCCTCGCCTATCTATTTTAGCGTATATGAAACGTGGGCATCACAAATGCTCAATATTCTAGGATAGTGGGATAGACATAAGTGATCATTAAGGGTTTACTCGCCGATAAGATTAGAGCCAACGAGAAAGGGTTAATTACATACACTTCATATAAAACTAGCAATAAAACAAGTGACAAGCTACTTAATTATCAGGACAGGTCTTCTTATTGTCTCAAGTATCTATCTGTGTACGTGTGTGCTATTCGCTGATTCGTGCTCGTTAATATAGTTTTCTATTTTATCATAACCAAACCGTGCCAGTCTCTCAGGCTGACCCCCTTGCGTTAGATTAGGTTGTATAGCTAACTTAAGATATTAAAATACTGATTAGAATAACTAGATAATACGTTCCACTCTTAGTGATCGACACTCTACTTACCATTATATTCATACTGACCAGGTACACTGCTCGTTAAATTGTGTGTTTTATTGATAAGTCGGCTAAATATAAATTTAAAACTTGAATACTGCTAAAACCACAACGACACTCCGTGGATATAAAAATTAGAGCAATACACGCACACATCAATGATCTGGCCTCCCTCATCTCTCATGTTGGGCAGCTCCAGCTTAATATGGATGGGGAGGACAGATGGACTTGGAACACGGACGCCTCGGGCTCTTTTAAAGTCAACATGCTTTCAAAGAGAATTCAAAACGCCCATCTGTCTGAGTTCATTATGGACGAGCATCACCATTGGAATTCTCTTGTCCCTCGTAAAGTTAATATTTGTGTTTGGAGGGCTTCGATTAATAGTCTTCCCTCCCAGGCAAACCTTAGCCATCGTGGTATTAACATGGTTACTGATTCGTGCCCCTTCTATGGTAATAGTGTTGAGGATATTGATCATGTTCTTATTAAATGTTCTTGTCCCCTTGCTATATGGAGTAAAATATTGAGCTGGTGGAATTTGCCCCCCTCGGTTACTTTTCCCTTCTTCTTGATTAAAGATATTGCTCAAGGTAACGTTGGTGTAAATGGGTGCACCGCATCAGAAAGCTGGTCCACGATGTCTTCTTAACCACCACCTGGTCTATTTGGAATTGAAGAAATAGGTTGGTCAATGCCCACCTGGATGAGGTCCTGAAGATCAAGGATGAAGACATATTTCCAGGTATTCAAAGGCTCTCGATGACATGGATCTTAGCTCGTTTGAAGTCTATGTTAGCAAACTGAAAGATCCGAGTAGCAAAGCCATTTTACTTGTTTTGTATTAGTTTAGTCTTTGTTGTATCGCTGCTTGGTTTTGTTTGTTTCTTGGTTCTCCTGGTTTTGTATATCGTTTCCCCCTTTTTTTGAGGTCTCTTGTTAATAATAGTTCTCAGCTATTCAATAAAAAAGGACTTGAACCCACAACTATTTGGTTGAGGAGCTTCTCACACAACGAAAGGTACAGTTGAGACACAAGCTATTTGGTAAATAAAAAAGGAAAAAGAAAACAAAAAAACAAAAAGAAAACTTATAATGACTTAACTGGAACAATACTCTTACTATATAATGATTTACACTATGTTTTTAAGCATTTTTATAAGAGAGAAGGAAAAAAGGAATGATGGGAGATAAAAATATTTGGTGTTCTCAAGATTTTTAAAAGGGGGAAAGAAAGGATATGGTAGGATAAGTGACAAGATTTTTGACATTTTTGGATCCTTCCATATTTGGGTTGATTTGGAAGGATACCAAAGGGATATTTAAAGGGTTGTTTAGTAAATTAGGTGGTTTGAAGATATTGTTAGATTAGCGACTTAATTGAGAAAGAGAAGTTTTGTGAACCTCTCAATTAAGATGAAATAAAGGCTTAGGCTAAATTATATACTCTTTCTAACATCTAAAGACTACACAAATGAAGGTTACAAAGGTGAATTTATCAGTTTTATTTTCTCTCTTTCAACTCAAGAACACAAGTTATATATCATGCATTTTTTTTCATTGTACATTCTTCAATTTAAAGAACATAAATTTGTATATCTATTTTTCTAGAATCCAATCATTTCCTTCCTCATTTTATTATATCATATCAATTCCATTAACAAAAATCTCGAAAACTTAGTGTTAAGGTTAGGTAATGATTTCAGACTCATACTAATCTACTAGCTAAAATGACATCCAATGCACATTTGTTACGCGATTAATTGTTGGACAGTTTAATAAGCATAATGCATATTTATATTTGTGCTTTTATAAAAGAAAGATGTGAATTTGACAATATTCCTAGCTTGTAGATACTTTTATGAACACACTACATAACGCATGTACAAGTTTCGATACTATTCAATGAACTATTTGTACGATAGATAGAAATTCGTTACAAAGCCATGCTACTGATTGGATGATACCCCCAAAGCGAATTAAAACATTCGACCTTTCTAAAAATAGTCAACGTTCAAAAACATTCTAAAAATAAAATCTAAATTTTGTCATGTGTGAAAAATTGAGGTTTTATGGATTCAGAATTTTTCTAAAATGTTTTGATCGCTTGTATTTCCTTTAGTTGGATAAAAGAATATATATACAATCTTCACGAGTGATAGTGTGTTATGTGAACAAAAGCCGAAGCTGGAGCTTTATCTTAGATATGTTTGATCAATTGGAGCTAGAGTGAAGCTTGTAGGCGTAAAATAACACTAGACGAGTACCCATGCATAGCAACGAGATTTTATAGCAGCAGATGGTTGTAGTGATAAAAAAAAAGTTTATGGGTTGAATGTGAAATATAATACAAGTTTAAGAATTTGAGTATTAAACACGATTTAAAATAATATGTGTTGTTGGTTATAAAGGAAAATACCAATAAAAGTTTATGGTTTCCATATATAGTTTCTTAATTTTTCACTTTCAAGAATTACACAAAATTAAAGATAAATGTAACACCAAAAACTCAAACATGCATCTATCAAAAGCCACTCTTAGGTAGCTTATCTTTTAAAAACTCTTAAGATTATGCACCGAATAAAGCTTACACGCTAAACTAGCTTATTTTAAAATCTCAAGCTCGTAAAAATCTTACAAGCTCTCAAGTTTTGTTTTGTTGATATTAAATGCAATACTGGTACAATAGACAAAATTCGTTACGAAGTCCTGCTAGGAATTGGATGGTATGGCACCCTGAAGCGGATAGTATCGGGTGGTTTCGATCCTATATTAGTCATAGTTCGAAAACCTTATTAAAATATGTCAAATTTTTTATTTGAATAAAAAATTGGTTTCTTTTGGATCCAAAAGTCTTCTAAAATTGGTTATTTGAATAATAATCTGATCGAGTTCATATTTGAGTTCCAGTTCAATAGAAGTTCAACTTGTTTCGTATCCTATATATCTTTGCATATGCTTCTTAAGATTATACATGTCAGGGATTCACATATTCAAAGTTTTTATTTCAAAGTTTTTCTTACTAAAAAACCACCCATTAATGATTAACCTATTTATTTACTTTGGTGTACATTTTTCTTTCTCTTATAAAGTTATAAGCATACACAACGTTGGCATCCATGTGGTTTTGTTCATGCTCAATGGAATATAAATACTTACTTTTCTCGTCATAAAAATCACAAACATTTAAATTTGTTTATTGTACAACAATTGAAAATGTGTAGTTAACTTTGAGCAGCTCATGAAGGTAGTACAAATCATTTCAAACACAACTGACACTTCAAAAGAAAACGTCAGAATTATTTGGGCTAAAATATGGCAAACATCTATTATTACAAAGACACACAACACACACATAAGTTGACACGGGCTTAATAAATTATTCGACTGCTCTGCTTGCGAAAAATACTTGGTCCGTAAGTGGACCAGACTATCTCAATGAGTAGAGGAAATTGCAGCAAGGCATACAAACCCACAGGAATGCTTGTTATCAAAACAACTGGAGCTGCAATCCATGTCACTTTATCATGAAGCAAAAGTGCAAGAGTTGCACCAAATGCTATCATAGTAGCCGCTATGGACAAGAATAAGGACACAAGTCCAATCGCCAATCTCTTTGGCAAGGCGTGAAGGAAGTCAATTTCTGCATAGCGTGAAGTAAGTATTCCTAAAAACATCAACAATGAAGTAGATGATGAAAATAATGCAATGGCGTCTGACATCATAAAAAGCATAAACGCTCTTTCATTTAGGAATACAGGTTTCCCATCATCATTATTTCCACCAGGGACCGTGATCGCAGCTGCGAATGTAATTGTGACTATGAGTGCTGCTACAACGGTACTTGAAGTTGCCGTGTCTTCCATCCACTGTTGGCCCTCTTTGAGCAAGCTTTTATGTGCATCCGTGAAAACCATCCAAGGGGTTTTTCCATCTTTGTTTAAAGCTTTTACATGCTCGGGCTCTACAAAAGTCTCAACTTCCTGTATATAATTAATTAACAATGCATGTTATCTGTTAAGCGGAAAAGCAAACTGCACTATTGACTACAATATAAAATGTAGATGGTCGGGCTTTTGTTGCCCCTTAAAACTTCTATAAGGGACAACAACCGTTGTCACCCTATGTGTAAATGGTATTAGTATAATCACCTTGTACCATTGAAGTTCACTCTGCAACTGCAAAGCTGCACCAGT
This sequence comes from Artemisia tridentata subsp. tridentata, assembly GCA_021014915.2. Taxonomy (NCBI): domain Eukaryota; kingdom Viridiplantae; phylum Streptophyta; class Magnoliopsida; order Asterales; family Asteraceae; genus Artemisia; species Artemisia tridentata. Next base: position 433,271,230 of record CP139506.1, on the reverse strand, counting down.
TATTGTACTTAGTCGATGAGGTGGGGCCAACTTTGCAGCAATATGTAAAGCATTCTCTTTTTCTTTTTCATGAAGCTCACTTGCTGCAAACGCCTTGTGTCCAGACATTTGGTACACAAGATTGTATACTTGTACTTGACGCTCTTTGATTGCTAAATGGAACAAGTTATACCCTTCAAATTCATACCAGATTATGCGTGGGTAGGCTACTATGCACTCCTGAATAAGCTCATAAATCCCATATTTTACTGCTTCAGCTATTGCAGATCCTAACACCTTGCTAGCAACTACCGGATCTTTTTTTTCTATCGCAATTTTGCATAAATATTTCATAATCGCATTGCTCATTTCATTTTTTATTTTGATATCTTGGATATTCTTGATTGCTGGAGCAACAATAATACACATTACATGATAAAAAAAATATTATAAATGACAATAAACAAATTACAGTAATAAATGCTTTAACTTACGCCATGTTGGCGTACTTAAAAGCTGATCGTAACTTCTCTAGCCTACTTGCCAACTTCTAAAAAGTAAATAGATTTGTGATGCATATATATGTGTTTGGATACTTGTTAACGCGAGTTGAAAGAATCCACATCCAAATCTAAGCTACAACAATAACAATAAATTAGAAATGAAAGAAATAAAAATAAAAATAAACAACTCACCTCGAGTCAACGCGAGTTGACTCAGTGAGTCACCCAACTCAGACTGAGTTCGAGGGTTTCACGGCGAAATATAATAGATCCACACGGTTTTTCGTTTGATTTAAAAGTTTTAACATGTTTTATAATCAAAAACGTTTGAAAATAGAAATTAGGGTTTAAAAAGAAATGGAAATATAGGGCGCGTGGGTTTACCGAGAGGGAAGGATAAGAGGTGGAGACACGGCGGTGGGTGGTGACGTGACGGTGGTGGTGGCTGTGGTGCTTTGATCTACGGTCAAAAGAACTCCGTGGGTCTTCAAATGCTCCAGATAGGATCAGAAGGCCTGATCAGGAAGGTCTTCAAATGCTCCAGATTTTTCGGTGACGGTGGTTGCCGGAGGATTAATTGAGGTTTTATGGATTCGGAATTTTTCTAAAATGTTTTGATCGCTTGTATTTCCTTTAGTTGGATAAAAGAATATATATATATATACAATCAAACTTTAAATGAGCCCACATTTTGTTTATGTTGGTAGCTTTTGGGGGCCAATCATAACATCCCTTGTTGTCCGCTTTGATTTCAAAGTTTATTTGCTCTTTGGTGTACATTTTTCTTTCTCTTACAATGTTGGCATCCATGTGTTTTGTTCCTGCTTACTGGAATATAAATACTTACTTTTCTCGTCACAAAAATCACATACATTTAAATTTACTTATTGTTCAACAACTGAAAATGTATAGTTACCTTTGAGCAGCTCATGAAGGTAGTACAAATCATTTCAAACACAACTGACACTTCAAAAGAAAATGTCAGAATTATTTGGGCTAAAATATGGCAAACATCTATTATTACAAAGACACACAACACACACATAAGTTGACACGGGCTTAATAAATTATTCGACTGCTCTGCTTGTGAAACATACTTGGTCCGTAAGTGGACCAGACTATCTCAACGAGTAGAGGAAATTGCAGAAAGGCAAACAAACCCACAGGAATGCTTGTTAGCATAACAACTGGAGCTGCAATCCAGGTCACTTTATCATGGAGCAAAAGTGCAAGTGTTGCACCAAATGCTATCATGGTCGCCGCTATGGACAAGAATAAGGACGCAAGTCCAATAATCAATCTCTTTGGCAAGATGTAAAGGAAGTCTTCTTCTGCATAACGTGAAGTAAGGTGTAAAAACATCAACAATGAAGTAGATGATGAAAATAATGCAAAGGCGTTTGATATCATAAAAAGTATAAACACTCTTTCATCCAGGAATACAGGTTTCCCATCATCTTTATTTCCACCAGGGACCGTGATCGCAGCTGCGAATGTAATTGTGACTATGAGTGCTGCAACCACGGTACATGAAGTTGTCGTGTCTTTCATCCACTGTTGGCCCTCTATATGCAAGTTTTTATGTTCATCCGTGAAAACCATCCAAGGGGTTTTTCCATCTTTGTTTAAAGCTTTTACATCTTCGGGCTCTACAAAAGTCTCAACTTCCTGCATATAACAATACATGCTATTTGTTAAGAGGAAAAGCAAATTAAAGTGCGCTACTGACTACAATATAAAATGTAGAAGGCCAGGGCTTTTGTTGCCCCTTAAAACTCTTTTAAGGGACAACAATACTTGTCACCCCATGTGTAAATGGTATTAGTATAATCACCTTGTACCATTGAAGTTCATGCTGCATCTTCAAAGCTGCACCAGTTATATTTTTTAGTCGATGAGATGGGGCCAACTTTGCAGGAATATGTAAAGCATTCTCTTTTTCTTTTTCATGAAGCTCACTTCCTACAAACGCCTTGTGTCCAGACATTTGGTACACAAGATTGTATACTTGTACTTGACGCTCTTTGATGGCTAAATGGAACAAGTTATACCCTTCAGATTCATACCAGATTATGCTTGGGTAGGCTACTATGCCCTCCTCAATGAGCTCATAAATCCCATATTTTACTGCTTCAGCTATTGCAGATCCTAACACCTTGCTAGCAACTACCGGATCTTTTTTTTTATCGCAATTTTGCATAAATATTTCATAATCGCATTTCCCATTTCATTTTTTATTTTGATATCTTGGATATTCTTGATTGCTGGAGCTACAATAATGCACATTACATGATAAAAAAATATTATAAATGACAATAAACAAATTACAGTAATAAATGCTTTAACTTACCCCATGTTTTGGCATACTTAAAGCTGATTGTAACTTCTCTAGCCTAGTTCTCAACTTCAAAAAAGTAAATAGATTTGTGATGCATATATATTATGAGATAGTTAGTTCTCGCTCAAAAAATAATAATAATAATAATAAAAAAGACATTAATTAACACGTCTTGAAATTGGAATACATGAAATACAATACAGTCATGGGGTGTTTGGGATTGCTTATTATAACATTTAGGGTGCGTTTAGTTGGGGGAAAACACCCTTGTTTTCCACAAAATGTTTTGTGGAAAACAGAGATCGGGTTCAAATAAGCGTTTTCCAACAAAATGTTTTGTAAAACACAAAATCCCTTATTTCCCAGCTTAACAAGGAAAATTACAAAACAAATTTTAGTTATTTTTCTTGTTTTCCTTTGTAACCCCCAACTCTCCCTCCCCTTCTTCAAAATAGAAAAACAAACATCAACTAAACGCATTTTCTATATTTCAAGTATTTTGTGGAGATAAATTTCCCTTCCAAATTTTTACAAAACTAGAGATAGAAAACAAGAGAATTTTTTTTCCAACTAAACGCGCCCTAAATGTTTAAGCGGATAAGGTTTTCCATATCTAGGAAGGTTACGCAAGGAGGGCGGGTTTTAGACTGAGATTTACACGGCCTAACAGGGTATCCCCGTCACTGTTTCAGACATTTTTCCTGATCACCCCGCAAATGTGTACCTAGTGAGGTTAAAACCCTCTTCCTCTTGTGAGGACATCATGTGCTTTACCGGCCACTAGGTCACTTTGGTGTTGGTTCTATCTATTTTTGTAAAACAATTTTTAAAACAACAATATAAAAACTGTTGATGCAAATAATGTTCTAAAAACGTTATTTATATCTTTCGATTACTTCACGTTTTGAGGATGACAAAATGTGAAATCACGTTACGTTAAAATTAACGTAAACAAGTTTTTAATCGGAAGATCCCGTTTCTACGCAAATCACTCTTGAACAAAGTTACAACTTGAACTAGTGATCAAAGAAGTGAATTTATGTTTTGAAAATTCACATTTTAAATGGGACAAAACATTTTTTCAAAAATACACATGACAAATTATTTTTGAAATATTAAGAAATGTTTTAATGGAAAAATTAGTTTGAAATTCATAACAGCTATTTTTCCCCCAAAATCAGCTCCAACCTTCCCCAAATAAGTTTTCACCAGAAAAGACAAAATTTGGAGCGTCTTTGTCTGGCACGGCTCCATGGTTCCACTAAATTTAGTGGAGCCGTATGGTATTTAACGGAGCCGTCCGTACCATTTTCTTTGTAACGTTCAGATTTTCTTTGCCTATAAATACCCACCTCTTTCACAGTTTTAGGCACCCTTCACACACAGAAAAATCCCTTAGCTAAATCCTCTCACACCTTTCACTTCTTAGGTTCATTTAGATTAGTTTTTCTTTGTTTCAAGAGTGATCCAATCATCCTTCAAGTGATCCTCTTCACTAGCAAGAGAAGAACACAAGTATCCAAGTTGATACAAGGTGTTGTCATCCCTCTTCATTAGCAAGAGAAGAACTCAAGTAATCAAGAAGATACTAGAGTTATAGTTGCTAGGTTTTTGTAACACTTGTTACATCCTTGTTGTGTCTTAGCATACATCAAGTTTATTTCTCTTTTGTGAGTGAGAGTGAAGATCAAGTGTGATCTATAGAGATAGTGAACATCTCTTGAAGCCATTGGGCTTGTGTGATTGATCAAGAAGATCAAGGGTCATTAGGTTAGTGTTAGTTGAGTAGAGTGAAGTGAGTGTTGATCATTGTGATCGTGTTGAGATCTTGGTGATCTCTTGAAGCCATTGGGATTGAGTGTTTGGTCACGTGGACCTTGGTAGATTGGTGCTAGCTAAGATTAGCACTCGACATCTAGCTTAGTGTAGGTAATAGGATAAGCGACGTGTACGGTTTTCTCCGCCTGAAGGGAGGTTGTTGATATAGTGTTTGAAACTCTCGAGTGTGGTACTCGGGGAGTGGAGTAGGGCGAAGAAGAGCTTCGTAGCCGAACCACTATAAATCCTCTGTCTCGGTTCGATCTTTCCAACTCTACTCTTTACTTTTATTTGTTATTATTACTTAGCTTAGTGTGTAGTTCATATTGGTGTTGATTGGTTACACATAGAGTTCGAATCAAAGTTTCCAATAACATATTTTTAAAACAAGTTTTTTAAAAGGATTTTTAAACCGCTAAACTATTCAACCCCCCCTTCTAGTTTCCCACAATTGGTATCGGAGCCAGGTTAGTCAAGATTTTAAAGTATATTGTATTTTAAAACTTGAATCGATCAATGGATTCCGACAAATATCTAGAAGGGCAATCTATGCAAAGACCACCACTTTTCGAAACCGATTGTTTTATTTATTGGAAAACAAGATTCGAAATGTATGTGAAATCAAAAGACATTGATCTTTGGCATGTTATTACCGAGGGTGACTTTCAACCTATTCAAATGAATCCGGAAACTAAAAAGGATGAAATTGTTTCTTATGATAAACAAAGTGATGAACTAAAAATAAAATTAGCCAAAAATAATGAGGCTAAAATGATGATTTATAATGCTTTGCCTAAAAAGGAATTCGAAAGAATTTTTATGTGCAATACGGCACAAGATATTTGGAAAACTTTATTAGTCACTCACCAAGGAAATAACCAAGTCAAAGAGAACAAGATAGATCTTCTTGTTCAACAATATGAACAATTCTCCATTTCGGAGGATGAGTCAATAGATAATGCTTTTGCTAGATTTAATACTATTATCACTAGTCTTAAAGCTCTTGATGAAGGTTATTCTAGTAAGAACTATGTTAGGAAGTTTCTTAGAGCTCTACATCCTAAATGGAGAGCAAAGGTCACCGCCATAGAAGAGTCAAAGGACTTGGCGGCATTGTCACTCGATGAACTTATAGGAAACTTGAAAGTTCACGAGATGATCATCAAGAAGGACTCTGACATTGTCAAAGGCAAAAGCGAGAGAGTTAGATCTCTAGCATTAAAAGCCAAGAAGGAGTCTAGTGATGAGGAATGTTCGCGATCCGGTAGTGAAAAGAGGTCATCCCAAAGAAATCATGATGAAAGAAAAGGGACAAGTGATAGGAGATGCTTTAGATGCGGAGATCCTAATCACTTCATAGGAGAATGTCCTAAGCCACCAAAATCCAACAACCAAAGAGCCTTTGTAGGAGGTTCTTGGAGTGATAGCGGTGAAGAAGAAGAGAAGAAGCCTAACGATGAAACGTGCCTAATGGCTCAAGCTTCTAACGAGGTACATTCCGACTCTTCTTATTATAGTGATAATAATTCGTCAGTAGATGACAGTGAATTACATGACGAATACAACAAACTATGCGTAGTTAGTACTAAGATAGTAAGTAGAAACACAAAGCTAAAATTAAAGCTAAAAGAACTAGAACTACAAGTCTTAGAACTAAATGACCAAGTCAAGAGACTTGAGAAAAATAAAGAAGTAGACTTAGGATGTGGGTCATGTGTAAGTCTTCAAGTAGAAAATGAAAGGCTTAAAGAAAATGCTTTAAGAATCATTAAGTTTGATGAAGGAACTAAAAAGCTTAATGATATACTTGAAAATATTAGATATAGTGAACATGACCGTTCGGGTTTAGGATTTGACCCAAATCAGGCTTCTACAAGTGGTACTAAACAAGTAAAATTTGTAATGCCTGAAATGTCCAAGTCTGAAGGTGACGGCACCACTAAAGGTACAGACGGCACCACTAAAATTAGTGGTACCGTGGTACCGTGTGGTGCTGAGGACAAAACTGGGTCAATTCTGAAAAGTAACTTAAGTCCTAAACCAAGTCACGTAGTTGTAAATAGGACTAAAGTGTCTACTCCAAGTAGAGAGGAAACCAAAGGCTTTAACAAACCATTGTCATCTCCCGAACATGGATTTGTAAAGCGTGACACTAGGTCAACTACTCCTCCACCTAGAAAAATGAATTCTCCCAAACCTCGGTCTAGAACTCCTCTACCGAGAGGTAACTTTAGAAGACAAAATCATCCAAGTAACTTTCCCGTAACTTGGAATGATCGTCCACCACAAAGCTACTTACCATGGGAAATGTGTCCTCCATTCTCACATCCTAAACTAACGCAACAAATACGTAGGATGTTTAACTCTAACAACTTTGGACCCATGAGATATTGGGGACCAGATGTTTGAACATTTGTTTTGCTAGGAAAACATGAGTGTAAATAAACTTTGGAGTCTAACAAAAGGAGTATGATGCGTTATCAAGCAAATCTGGTGACGCAATAGTCAAGTCGTGTCTTATATGCTCAACATTCAACAAAGGTACTCTAATCTTCTAGTTTTAAGAGCAAACACCTCAGGCACAGGTATGCTTTCTTAAAACACCCTTGTTGATAGAAATGCTAAGCATATAGTAGTGTTAGAATCTAACTTGGTAGGCACTGTCATAAAGAAACAGAAATTCACAATTCATCGTTACGAACTCAACTTGTCCGAAAATGTACGATGATCGCTTCAAGATCATGCGTGACAAGTTTGAAACGAAAATGATGAGTGAATTAAGTTTCTTCCCTAGCCCGTAGATAACTCAACCTAAAGAAAGTATCCACATAAACCTATGTATACTATATATGTATAAGATACTTAGATTAGACAAATACTAATCTATACTAACGCCCATATCCGTGAAAACGAATCTCACAAGAGACGAAGAAGGTGAGTGCACGGATATAACTAGGTTAGGGGCATAATAGGTAAAGTAGTTTACCTAACGGCAAGTAGGTCCGTTATCATGAATAGTGTTGGCTTTGTGCCCACTTGTAAGAAGTGTCCCAAAACTTCTTACATCAAAGTGTTCAATGTATCATATGATACATTGAAGATACTACACACTTGAGACTACGATATCTCAAGGAGACGGTTGTAGAAAACGTTTCTATACCAACTCTGATAATGCGAGAGTTGATGTGGATTGAGACATAAAGAGCAATGTTTGTACCTTCATAGGTTTGTTAACAAACTTCTTGGTTCCCAAAGAAACAAACTACTCTTGCTATTTCCACGACCGAAGCCGAGTATGCAAGCGCCGGAAAGGCATGACAACAAACACTATAGATGAGACAACTCCCTGTGAAGAGTAGCAGTCAAGATACCATTAGACTTGTCCGGGAACCCTATAGTTTGCTCATGAATGAAGCTCGTCGAAGTACGTCATCTCCCCGCGGAAAGGCATCTCCTCCGTCATGATAACATCGAAAGAGAAATCTTTTCTTTGAAAAGTATCTCTTCTCACCTTAACCTTTACATTCTCGTCAAATGACTTCTTAATACTCCATTGGAAATATTAATGTCATCTCTCACGTCCCATCATATGACTTCTCAAGTCATTACTCACATCCCGCTCATGACTGTTTCAATATTTCTATGGAAATATTAAAGTCATCCCTCGCGTCATACCTTATAACCTTTCATCCCCTCTTATGACTATTTGAATATTTCTCCAGAAATATTGAAGTCATCTCACACATCCGTCTTATTCTCGACTCATGACTCTTGAATATTTCATTGGAAATGTCAAGTCATTCCCTAAACCTCGTCTCATGACTTCTTAATATTTCACTGGAAATATTAACGTCATTCCTCGCATCTCGTCATATGACTTTTCAAGTCATTCCTCTCATCCCGCTCATGAGTATTTGAATAGTCCTTCGGAAATATTAAAGGCATCCGTCACGTCATACCTCATAACCTTTCATCCCTTCTATGACCTCTTGAAAGTTTCGCGGGAAACATTGAAGTCATTCTCTACAAATCAGCCATGACTTTTTAAGTCATATTTTTCACTCGTCACATGACTCATGAATATTTCACGGGAAATATCAAGTCATTCCTTGTGTCGCGTACTCCGACTAATTAAATATTTCATGGGAAATATTATAATCATCCTCCAAAACACAACTCATAACTTCTATTTATTTCACGGGAAATACTAGAAGTAAATCCTCATCCAATGACAACTTAGTCAATTTCCTTGGAAACACTAAGGTCATTTCCGGTCATCCCATCTAATCATCTTTCGTCAAAAAGTTTATTAGGTATAAACTTTTTCCTCGTGTCAAAAAGTCTTACTAAATAAGTAAGATTAATCTGCCAAAAGTCAAAACAGAAGAAAAACTGGACCATCAGACATACGGCTCCACTAAAGAGCCACGGCTCCACTAATGTTTAGTGGAACCGTGGAGCCGTGCATCTGAAAAACGCGCCCAGTTACTCTTTTCTTCTGCACAAATTTTCCAAACACACAAAACCACTTCCACTTGCTGTCAAAACCGAACCATAACACCATAATTCAATTAATCTTTTGCAAATCAAGATTGAGGCATTGAAATTAACAAATCCTAACCACAACATCATCAATTGTAAGTAATTTACTCTTAATTTCTTTTAATTTGAGTCTAGGGTTTGTTCTTGAGTATAAATCCGAATTGGGGATTTTCAAAATTAGTTAAACCCTTGTGAAATTAAGACTAGGATTAGACAATGTAGCATTCACATGATTCCCTAAACCTAGGATTTCCAAAAACCCATTTGTGTTGCAAAACCTAATCCGAAATTAACACTAAAATCGGATTATGATTGATTGTTTGTAGTGGAATCATGTTTAGGATGATTAAAATTAGATTAGGAATGTTTTGCATTAAAGCTTTTCAAACTTAAGCTTTTTGGCGCCACAATGAGTCGTTTGCCAAACACCCCTATTCGAAAATTCTTTGAAAAACTTCACAAGTCTAGGATCATGAAACCTTTTTCATGCATTGTTGATGCAAATTAAAAACGTTTTTTTTTGCATGCATACATGAACTCTCAAATGTGAGTCGAGTTACATAATTAATATGTATTGTTCGATGCATTTGATTGAGCAAAAGTGAAGTTAGGAGCGTTTGGGTAATCTCATTATTTTTCATTTTTAGAGTCGAGATTACCGCACCTCCACATTGTCTGCATTTAGGCACACACACTAGAAGCAAAATTATTAAAATACAACGAGTTAACATATACACAATAATCTTTGTTGTAGGGAACAATGCCTCGAAATGATTATCAAGATACCAGACAATACATCCTTAGTACTCTTGAAAATCTAAACATTCCAGATGAGCAAAAAGCTTATCGTGCCAAAGTTCAAAATCGATGCATACACGAGGGTCGTGTAGTCGATGCCCATTTTGTTCTCTTGGATCATATCCAAGAATGTTTTCCTCTTGTTGACTTTGACTGTTTGTACAAAATAAATAGTCAAATCTGTCCTCGTTTCGTCCTTGAATTTTATAGTCGAGTTCGTACATTCACCGATGATGAAGGTAATGTATTTCTTGATTTTTGGATTAAAAATCAAAATATCCACCTATCCGTCACCGAAGTTGGTCAAATTCTCAGTGTTCCCTCTCATGGTCAGTGTGCATACACCGAAGACCATTCCCTTGAGTCTCTTGTCTACAACCTTGAGAATGAAGGTGCTTATCGCACTGAAATTCCAAGTCCTGAACTCATCAAACAAATCATCCAAACACCCCAAGTCGTCCACACGTACCAAAAACGTGATGGATCCATCGTTCCTCTTGACCCAAACAAAATCTATCTTAAAGAGCTTCTTCCCGATATTAGAAATTGGGAACTCATTCTACATGAGAACGTGTTAGGCCTAGCCGGCAACCGTGATCACGTTCCGGCGAGTCTCGCCCATATGCTCTATTGTCTTAGTGCCGAGGTACCCTACAACCTCGCATACTATATGGTCAAGAAAATGGCCAACATACGTAGTCGCTCCGATAAGCTCATGCCATATGGTATGTTGCTTACTCGTCTATTCACGTGGGTCATGGACACCTACCCACATCTCCAAAGTGTCGACTACATCTTAGTCACTCCGGTCATGAAACCCCTTGGTGGACCACGACGTCGCACGAAGCAATGTAAGGACAAAGGGTCCAAACGTGGTCGTAAATCCACTTCTAGTTTCCCTCCTTCCTCCTCCTCCTCCTCCTTCGACCTTGGCTCATCTTCCCAACCTATGGATGAAGATGATGTCGAGGTGAACGAAGAAGGAACGTCTTCTCCTCATTCTCCATCTCTCGACACCTTCATTCGTAACCTTGATTCATCATCATTCAATCGTATGACGGGTCACCCAACAACCAACTTGACCGCGAAAATGAGGACGCAAACCGTAATGTACAATCGACAAGTAGAGATGCATGAGCTCACTATAGGGGGATTCAAGTCGATTGGGAAGACTATAAAGGGATTAGGAGACACGATCAAGAAGTTGGGAAAAAGGAAGAACTAGAGAATATTTACTTAAGTAGCTAATCTAACTTAAGTATTATTATTTATCTACTATTATGGTCTTATGTATGGCCATCTAACTATAACTTACTTGAAGTGATCCTTTTGTTTAAGCACTTCACACTTGAACTTGGTTCTTGTTGGTTAATTAATCCTGATGATTAGTTTATCTTGCCTAGTTCATGCATGATTAGCTTATTTTATTACATCCACTAGATGTTAAAAATTGCTTGAATTCTTGCATGCTTGATAGGTGCCTAAATACATAGATGATCACATGATCATGATAGTTGCTAGTTAAACTAGCTTTAGGAATTCTATGTGTTTAGTAATTTAAGGCTTTGAGATTTGCAGCCAATGGATTCCCCAAAAAATTTCCCCATTTAGGCTGCCTAAAACCTGCAGACCTAGAAAGAAGGTCAAAAGAGCCCACGGCTCCATTAAATAGGCCACGGCTCCACTAATTTTAGTGGTGCCGTAGCACCTTTAATGGTGCCGTGCCTCTGGAAGACGAATTTAACAATTCTCTTTCAACTTTTTGACTTTCTTTTCCAGAAAAACTGCAAACAAAACCTGATTCCCATGCACCCAAATCCCCAAATCCAACATCCATTTCAAACTTACATGCTTATGATTTGGCTATTTAAGCTAACATTATGCATTGCCATCCTTACACCCATCCTTACACCTTCACACTCACCATACCACCATCATGGGATCAAGGGTATTCAAGAAACCTAGATTCAACATCAAACCAACCAACCAAGCCACTCTAGTTGATCAATGGATCAAGAGTGTCAACACACCCCAATCATCAACTAAACCTATCACCAATGACATTCCCTTCATTGATCTCACCTTGGATGATGAAGATGAAACTCACACACCTATAACCTCTACCAAATCATCATCTTCCTTCACTACACCTCAAGCTCCATCCAAGGCAACCTCTATCAAACCCACATCCTCATCCTCCACAACAAGAACCAACACACACTCATCTCAACCTAATTCCATTCACCCTTTAGCCTTAACACTCAACTCATCACCATCAACTTCCCTTGAATTGGGAACTAACACAACACCCTCATCACTTTCAACATCACCACAACCTCTAACTCTCACCCTCACCCTTTCACCAAACACTCCCTTTGAATTTGGGAGCAACACATCATCACCTTCACTATCACCATCACCTCAACCCTTAATGGGTTATCCCATCATTTATCCCCTTCACTCACACACCTTGAGTTGTGCTTGTTGTCATCACAACTTTGAGCTCATCATGAACCTTAGAGATGAGCTTAGCTTTAGGTTTTCATACCTTGAACACCTCCTCACACCACCCATTGGACCCATCATCCTTCCACCACCTCCACCACACAATAGCCCAAACTAAACATGGTTATGTTTAGTCTCCCTAAATAAATGATTAGGAACCTTTTGAAGTTGGAAGCAAATTTTGAAGCCTTATATTACTCTTGATGTTTATGTGTCTTCTTGTTAGTTTAATTTGCTTTCCTATTGTAGTCATACTTATGTATGACATTTATTTTATATTTATGAAATGGGCTTTTCATTTTGGCTACTTAGCAATATTTTTTTTGTGGTTGGATATTTGTCTAATGTGCTACTTGTTAGATATTGTATATTTGTCGTCTAACCTTGTTTTGTAGCACGAATCATTGCTCGATTCCTTTGTGTTCTCCAAATGAGGGGGAGTACACATCAAGGGGGAGCCTTAACCACCTTTTTGATTTGACAAAAAGGGGGAGAAATGGGAGTAAACTCATTAAAAACTTGTTAAAACTAATTTTAACCTAAAATGAGTTTATGTTTTGTCATCATCAAAAAGGGGGAGATTGTTGATGCAAATAATGTTCTAAAAACGTTATTTATATCTTTCGATTACTTCACGTTTTGAGGATGACAAAATGTGAAATCACGTTACGTTAAAATTAACGTAAACAAGTTTTTAATCGGAAGATCCCGTTTCTACGCAAATCACTCTTGAACAAAGTTACAACTTGAACTAGTGATCAAAGAAGTGAATTTATGTTTTGAAAATTCACATTTTAAATGGGACAAAACATTTTTTCAAAAATACACATGACAAATTATTTTTGAAATATTAAGAAATGTTTTAATGGAAAAATTAGTTTGAAATTCATAACAGCTATTTTTCCCCCCAAAATCAGCTCCAACCTTCCCCAAATAAGTTTTCACCAGAAAAGACAAAATTTGGAGCGTCTTTGTCTGGCACGGCTCCACGGTTCCACTAAATTTAGTGGAGCCGTATGGTATTTAACGGAGCCGTCCGTACCATTTTCTTTGTAACGTTCAGATTTTCTTTGCCTATAAATACCCACCTCTTTCACAGTTTTAGGCACCCTTCACACACAGAAAAATCCCTTAGCTAAATCCTCTCACACCTTTCACTTCTTAGGTTCATTTAGATTAGTTTTTCTTTGTTTCAAGAGTGATCCAATCATCCTTCAAGTGATCCTCTTCATACCTATTCACTAGCAAGAGAAGAACACAAGTATCCAAGTTGATACAAGGTGTTGTCATCCCTCTTCATTAGCAAGAGAAGAACTCAAGTAATCAAGAAGATACTAGAGTTATAGTTGCTAGGTTTTTGTAACACTTGTTACATCCTTGTTGTGTCTTAGCATACATCAAGTTTATTTCTCTTTTGTGAGTGAGAGTGAAGATCAAGTGTGATCTATAGAGATAGTGAACATCTCTTGAAGCCATTGGGCTTGTGTGATTGATCAAGAAGATCAAGGGTCATTAGGTTAGTGTTAGTTGAGTAGAGTGAAGTGAGTGTTGATCATTGTGATCGTGTTGAGATCTTGGTGATCTCTTGAAGCCATTGGGCTTGAGTGTTTGGTCACGTGGACCTTGGTAGATTGGTGCTAGCTAAGATTAGCACTCGACATCTAGCTTAGTGTCGGTAATAGGATAAGCGACGTGTACGGTTTTCTCCGCCTTAGCTTAGTTTGTAGTTCATATTGGTGTTGTTTGATTACACATAGAGTTCGAATCAAAGTTTCCAATAGCATACTTTTAAAACAAGATTTTTAAAAGGATTTTTAAACCGGTAAACTATTCAACCCCCCCTTCTAGTTTCCCACAAAAACTACTTAATAATAAAATAAACAGTTTTATTAAACAGTCCCAAAAACCATTAATACAATGTACCACAAATAAGAAGTTTTATAAGCAATACTAGCTAGGCACCTCCGTATACCTCAAAAACTTCTTCAGCTATCACTTGCTCTAGAATTTCGATCTCGATGACAGGCATCCCTTGCATCAGTTAAAAGAAACACAGAGATTTAAAACATATAAACTAATCTTACTAACATTAGAGTATACCATCAAATGCATAATTTATGAAATAAAATTATATGCATAGTTAATTTGGTGGTTGATATGCATAATTTTCACATCCTTCAAGTCTACAGGAGAGCCTCATGTATGCAGTATGGATTTAGATCTTGTTTGGGACGATTCCGGCCAAACTCCTAAGGTAGATTTTATTCTCGTTTTAGGACGTGTGTGTTTGGTATTGGACTAGAACAAATACAGTACCTTGTTAGCTAGCTAGCTAACTAAGCTACTTTGGTAAATGGTGGCCGAGCATGAGTGTTAGCATAAGAATAAAAATACTCAGTAGAATAAAAAGAGGCTAACTTACATTGATAAATGAGACCACCCCAAAATCCAAGCCTGTTTCCGCTAGGAAAAAATTCTGGTTTGGTAGCTAATGCTTCTAAAGCATTGGGTGTTATTTCGTCAGGCCGGATTGAATAAAGTATCACCAATGCCAAATCTGCATAATAATCAAAGTAAAATTTTCTACTAAAGATTTGACTCAAGATAATGTGCGCTGTATTTCAAACGTACCAAGTAATCCCGTCTGAATTGCGGTAATAAGGAGAACTCATAAATCATATCCTTCCTTCCTAGTTTTGCGGCCATAAGTCTTGCATCCTCCATATTCCTAACCTCAGCCGCATAATGGAATACGTTGTCTCCACTCTTGTTCACGCCACACCACTTATCACTATCATGATCAAGGGGCGTCACATCGTTCAACAGCTGCTTGACAAACTCATGGGAGCTATTCGTTCCCACAGCTATCATTAAAGGCGTCTCCAAACGCTCATTGACCGGCTTGGTCATTAGTTCCGGTCTTTCTCTAAAGAGCCCGCATACGTCATCCCAATTGTTATTTAATGCTGCTTTGTAAATCTGGAGGTCGGTTTCTGCGTCATCGGTATCTTCGTTGGTTTCTTCGTATTCATAAATCCAGTTGTCGCTTTCTACGATTAAACAAGCCATTTTGATAGTGTTTGTGTGATGTATGTGGATCGATCACTAGATGGCATTAGTATTTAAACTCCAAATTTGGAATCTGTCTTCTTTAAGTTGGTGGTGGCCGGCGGCCGTGGAGGTGGCGGCTGTTAAGGGGGCGGCGGCTGAAAAAGGAGGAGGGAGATCTAGGGTTTGTTGTGTGTGTTATATTATAGTGAAAGAAAAACCCTATCTTAGGTGCTGTTTGTTTATCCAGACATAAAATGTCTGAATCTGAATACCACTTTTGAATCTGAATTAGTGGTCCAAAAGTTTGAATCTGAATGATTTTAGACTGTTTGTTTTTATAAAATATCTGAATAAACAAAAAACAATCCTTTCGCTATAAAACAAACCAAAAGACCCTCCATTCATGATTATTAATAAAAAAATCAAGACCAAGATGAGGAGATAAGGATTGAAAAGAAGTAGGTGTAAAGTTTAGGCTTTTCAGATGTAATCAGACATATTCAAATGTCTGAATGAATCAGACCCTATTCAGATGTATTCAGACTTCAGATCTGAAAAAAAACAAACAGTCTGAATCTGAAAATGTCTGACCGAATCAGACTTCAGACGTATTCAGATCTGAATGAAGCAAAACAAAAACAACCTTACTTATAACTTGTATGTATTAGGTTAAAAGAGTGGAGGGATCACAAGTGACAACCTACAAAGTTTAGGGCTGGTGGAGTAACTTTACATCATGGGCCATTCTTGCAACTTTTGTTATCTTTTGTAAAATTAATGTTCGTGACTCATTTAAGCTCGATGACTATTGATTTTGGACACGAAATTTACACCATTGCGTTTGTAATAATTTTTCCAATAAAAACAAGTATTCACACGACTAGTCTTTCGAAAACAATATAATAATTGAATTAAATAATTTATTAGGTTTACGATTGCCAAAACACGTTGTATGTAGTTTTTCACGTTTTGCGAGATAATCCCTCGTTTTCAAATCAAATGAGTTCGAAAAAGTTTGAAAATGAAATATAAGTAATAATAAATATAATTTATTATAAAAGTGAGTCCGAAAAAATTACGGGTGTGTGTTACGACGTACGCGGTTTAACTCTCTCGGTAAATGAAATTTTACTTAAAATTGGATAATAAGTAAACATAAATAGTAAAATAATGACTCAAAATTTCACGGTTGTTACAAAATGCAAAAAGCATGGAATAACAAAGAAAGATTGCTAATACGATGGAACAACCATACTTCTTGCAACATCAGCATCTACTTAAAGGGAACACAACAAAATTAAGCAACACTTGAGCAGTTCTCCCAAGTATCGTATTATGAGCCAAATACTAATTGGCTTAAAAGGTTTTTATTTTAAAAAAAATAAATAAATAGCATTTTTCGGGTCTTATCGGGTTGACCCGATAAACCGATAGGAAAAATAATTCAACCCTAACCCGACCCGATAACAATATCGGGTTATCGGGTTCGGGTCAAACAAACCTGGCTAGTTTTATTAACCCGATTAATCCGACCCGATAAGACCTTATCGGGTTCGGGTTCGAGACGGGTCAACCCGACCCTACTGACACCCGTACTTATAACTTATTTCACTTTGGATTAATAAGCATGACGAAGGAATTATTGGACTTATCGGGTTGACGAATTCGATAAGGATCCAATAATTCGTCCGAATGCCTTATTAAGCTTTTAAGCTTAATCATGTGACATTGACCTTGATTGTTTGACTTGATGATTGATTGGTAGTCGGATTACTTGGGATTTTGCAACACCGGGATTGAAACATAAACTTGTACTTGGAATATTATTGGACCTTGGACATTCCAGACTATTGGAATACGAAACGACTATAGTACATTAGACTCATAGTGAATTTAATGTATTCGAGCCGTAACGGATAAACAATGGAAATAATGTCTAACGAACAATAACATTTATAACACTCGTTATCTAAACGTATTTGGAAATTAATAAAGTCATTCGACTTGGACACGTTCTATGAACGGATGGGTCATGGCGAATTTTGTTTAAAAATATAAAACAAGTATGTTTACGAGATTAAATGGGATTAAGGGAAATGCCGACGAGTGCCTATCATTTCATTAACTTGTTTGTTATATGATATCTTTAACACCTTCCCGTCATCTTTTCTTGACTCCTCGTCATTTTCTCCGCGACGATTCCATTATTGTCTTTCTTTTGGCGTGTGTACTCTTGAGTCCGTGTCATCTTACCGTTACACAAGCGATGATACCAAACTCTAATAAAATGATAAAACAAGATTAATTTGGAAATAGTTTTGGGAATGAGAATAGTTGACTTTTGGAAACTTTTACGCCTTTAGTTATCTTATGAGATATATGTTAAGACTAGTCTTTATATTATTAGGTCGTGCCGAGTCCGTCGTGTCGTGAGATTCTAGTTGCTGTTGTGCTAGGCTACCTATGAGACTGTTGTATCTGTGCATTGCTTGACTGAGGTGAGTTTCATAGCCCCACTTTTACTCACATAATGTTTATTGAAATCTTGGGGGTGAGAAAACATGCAAAACTGTTTTGAATAGACCTAGCTGGTGCTGGTGCTGATGCTGATGCTGGTGCTGGTGCTGAAAAAGATTAAAATATATAGTTTTTTTTTTTTTTTTTTTTTTTTTTTAGTAGTGTTTGGCAAACTAGCTGTAATTGTAGATTAAAAGTGTAAAATGACGTAATTGGACATACAAATAACAAACCCAATATGAATAAGAATAGTAAATAAAATTATTGATATAAATCATAAATATGTGGCATTGCATGAAAATCTATGTAAAAATACAAACAACGTTAAAATAATGTTAAATTAGCATCCACGATGTGCATTCCATATTGAAGTAGCAATATAGTTACGTATCTGCTTCATCTCGTTATATGTTCATTCAGAATTGTTTTCATTGTTCGTTTCATGACTATGAACATCGTGAAGTTCGTCTCGTGGTATATAATCCGGATTGTCCACCATCACCGTAAACATCGTGTCTTCTTGTGAGCTGTTACGGATGTAGTTATGTAAAGCAAATGTAGCGATAATAACATCAATCTAAGTTTGCACACTAAATTTAGGCATTCCACCAATTATTTTTCATCGTTTCTTTAAGACTCCAAATGATCTTTCAATATAACTCCGTAATGATGAATGCTTGCAGTTGAAAGCTTATTGGTTGTTGTTTGGTGGCTAATATTCAAACTGAGATTGATGGTATCTTGTCTTGGAATATGGAACAAGATATTCGTTTCTACAAAAGATGTGATGGATAGTTGAAATGATAAATATATATATAGTATGTATTAAATGTGATTGATAAACTTTTTAATTATAATTATAAGACACATTTGAAAACAAGTCAAACTATTTATTGTGAGAAAGTAATAGTAAAATGATATTTTAGGTATAACACATTGTTCATTTTTAAGTATTTTAAAGTTTTAAGAAAACTTATTCACTGTTTATATGTAGTAAAGATAGAGCAACTTTTTTTTTTTTTTTTTTTTAATGATAAACATGTAGAGACTTGCCAATATTATAAACTTGACATTTAAAAAGTTGACATATTAAAAGTAGTAGAGATTGATATTGATGAGCAATCATGTGACTTAAATTTGTTTTGAAACAGAAAGTAAAATAGTAAAACTTATCATTTAAGCATTTAAGTTTAAAAAACATATATTATAGGCAATCAAGAGTTAATTGCATAAATGTTCTAGTATAAATATATTATTTTTACAATTAATATTATAACATCAAGTGAAGGAATTCACGTTATATACGAGTTGGATTAAAAAATTTAAATACGTTGCAATTGAGCATTTTATAATTTAAATCAAAAGAATTGATAGATATTATTATAATTATTTTTATTATTAGGTTATTATAATAATTATTATATTTTATTATTTTGACTAAATTTTTTTCCAATTTTTAATATAAATATTATTAAAATAATAATATTTTTTTGAGTTAAGTTTCTTTAATATTATAGATATAAATATTTCTATTAATCTTACTTTTATCGTTGAAATTTTTATGATAATTACTAAAGTTAAATATTTTATTGTTATTTTAAATTTTTTTAATTTTTAATTAGTATTAAAGTTTAATATATATTATTACAATTAGTAATAATATTCTTATTGTAAAAATATTATTTTGATTATTATCTTTTTCAATTATTCAACAACTAAACATGTTCAACTTTTCAAATTTCATTTACATGATATACAATTACAACACATTACAATTTGTACATATTGCAATTTCTTTGACAAATTATAATTCTTTTAAGTGCATTATATGAACCAAATGGCCCTTAATGTAATTGTAGTGAATTGAATTACAATCAGACTGCAAACCAAATACACTACATAATGTAATTTGAATTAGAGTTCTCCTAAATTTTCAAACCGAAAAAAACTACTTTGTATAATTAAATTATAGTCATATCAGATTATGTCATATGATTATGTCATATTACAACGAAATAAACGGGATATATAGGTTATACTAGCATGGTAGCCGCGCAAAGCAGCGGCTTCGAAAGCGAATGTTGTTTAACGATTTGATTATAGTTACCCGTCGCCGAATGTTGTTTAACGAACATTGCTCGGAGGCGTTGAGTTTTTCTTTTTGAATGAGTAAGATTAAAACGCTATCAGAAAAACATGTGTTTGATGTTGCTTATTTGAAGAACCAATAGTAAAAAAAAAATCAAATAAACAACAAATTTGTAAGGCTCGTGTAAACAATCACAAAAGTTGTATATGTATTATATGTATTTGGTTGTGCAATAAATGTTGTATATGTATATGTATTTGGTTGTGCAATAAATTAATAAAAGTTCATTGTTGTAACCACTCGTAAAATAACCTATTTACTTTACAGAATTATTATCCTTTTTCCACGGATAAATTTTTTTTTAATTATTTGATTGTATCTCCTATCTTATGTGACGTAGCTCACATCCTTGATAAACGTGCTCCTACACAGACCTGCCTAACAAACCTAATGTTTATTTCATAAACATCACTATATGGAAACATTACAATATATCATTTACCACTTTACGATAATTCCTTAACGAACGTATCACCAAAACATTCATTATCTATATAGAATTTCTAGGAAACCCTAAAATTCATCACAACACACCAAATATGAACAACTAAACCCTTGAACATAAAAGTACAACCCATCTGACATAATGTACAAGTTACCAGAGCACCAGAAACCCTAATTCTATTTTTGTTCCCTGTAAAACCCTAATTTCACATAAGTATGATTTTATGCATACATTTCACAAACCCTAATTTATTTATGCAATATTTTTACAAAATATTAATTTTACAAGTCATATAAGCTAAAGTACAAGTCTTTTATGCATGAAATCATTTATTCATAAAATCTTTATTAAAATCCTATTTATATTTATTTTAAAGCATGATTTACAAAACATACATGCATAATTCTTATAAATTATTTTTCCTAAACTCATTAAATATTTTTACAAGTCTTTAAACTCAAGGTACAAGTGCCTAATGCACAAGAACTAAAGATTGCATTTATTTACTTTTAAACATAATAAAAGTTAATAAATAATTTTTATAACTTAATAAAATATTAAAACTATATTTTTCTAAAATCCCAAATTTTAGTACAACTCTATTAAGCCTATATTACAACTCTCATAAGAATAATTCATTTTTCTTATATAATTCGAATACTACATATGTATATAAAACTTTAAATATTTTCTACTTAACTAAACACATAAACTAAATTGGTTCTCATCTCTAAACCTTGAATACAACTCACTAAACCTATTGTACAACACCCCAAAGCCTATTCGGCTTCCTCTCCAAAAACCTGGTTCGAAATCAATAGGATCTCAACTAAGTTAACTACTAAATAGAACCAACCTCACATACATTGTATCTAGCCATGAACACACTCCATCTCCTCTCCTCTTTTCTCTTCAATAAACCCCTCCACATGTCTCCCTTCATATGCAAGAACTCCCCTCATTGGTAGATAAAACCTTGGCTAACATTCGGCCACATCACCCTTCCCCCTCCTCTTCCAAGTGGCGCATTCCACAGTTTCTGTCAGCCTCTTGTTCCCTCACCATGTCCCCTTATCACTCCATGGAAAACCCTAACTTCCTTCTTATAAATAGCACACAAAATATCACCCTTATTCACACCATCATTCGACAACCACAAAACAACTCCCATCTTCATTTCCCTACTAATCACAGCCTCAAACATACACTCTTAATCAAATTCTAAGAAGCCTAGAGGAGGAGGAATCAATCGTGTTCCAGAAACTCACATATTCAACCTTATAAAACCCTAGTCGACCAAGTATAAGTAAGTACTCTAACTCTTTCCTATTCAGTTTTAATTACTTTATATATCCTTAAAAACATCCTTTAATAAACACTAATAACAAACATAATCAAAAACTAGATAATTTCTTTCTTTTCCTTTTTGTCTGTTCGACAGTAAACCCCAAACGCACCCATAGTTTTTGAATTTTAGTTAGAACAAACCAAGAACGTATGAAACATGTTAAAACATATGTAATAACATCATATCCTATGTAAAAACCTAGTTAGAAATGTTTAAAAACACAGAAACCCAATCGGGTTGTTTTTCTGTGTTCCAGTCGACCCAAAAAGCAGCCCAGACACCTAAATTGTGACCTCTAAACCGACCCTCAATCAATCCCCATAAATTCTGATTTTTAGTATAACTCAAGTTCACCTGGTCAACTAAATTTAAAATAAAGAATCAAGTCAAAAGATTAATTGAGCAAAAAGATATCGAGTCCTAAAGTTGGTCTCATATCGCTAGAAATAGAAAGGTTTTATTTCAGTTATTTCCCTTTTCATATTTGTCGACCAACACCCTTACTTTGGACACTGTTTTCGAACAATTAGATCAACACTAAAAATTCTGTATTTTGGCATGTTTTAAGATCACATGACTAATTAAATTTAGGAAAAAGAATCGGATAAAAAGGTTGAACGAGCTAGAAGATATCGAGTCTTAAATTTTACCCAATGTCGCTAGAAGAGAAAACTAAATACTTCCAGTTAATTGTTTTAGTTTCATTCGACCAGTTGCCCATGTTTAGACTTGATTTTCGACCCTCAAACCTCCTCTAAAAATTATAAGATTTTGGCATGTTAAAAATGACCGAGCTAACTTGTTTTAGAAAGAAGAATCACATAAAATGATTAATCGGTTTAAAAGTTATTGGCCTTCAAAGTTTGTCCTATCGCTATACATGAAACTCTATTTCCAGATTTTGTCAAAACGTGTTCTAAACAATCGATTTTGGTAATATTTTTCGAGTACCAAACTGATTTCAAAAAATTACGAAAGTTGGTTCATTTCAAAGTCGACCTGGCTAAATTTTCATAGACACAAAGAGCCTGTAAAATGATTTAGTTTTCGTTAAGTTATTTGATCCCAAAACTTTAGCCATGTCCCTTACTTCATACGTTTTATTTTTAATTAAATAGAGTTTTGTGGACTGATTTTGTAAATAATTTATATCAAGGGTTATTTTTGTCAATAAGAAATAAACAGGGTAGAAAATGTCATTTTTGAAACCAAAGGGTAAAAACTGTCATTTTCCAAAGTCCAGGGTATAAACTGTCATTTGACCAAACCTTAGGGATTAAAGCGTAACTTTTCATAACTATTATTTTTATCATTTCTATTTTTATTTTCCGAACTAATATTAACGAAATACGTTTATTTTATTTACGAACCAACGAACGAAAGTTATCTTTAATGAACAAACAAACGAATATATAACAAACAAACGAACAAAAACATAAGAACGAATAATAAGATAAAATCTTATCTTGAAGAGACTTCATGTTGTCTCAATCCAATATTTAATCAACAACCAAACAACGAAACAAATCGAACAAATAAACTATAATCATCTGAAAATGATTACTGAAATTTGGCATAACAACCCAGGTTTCTTGTCCGGAGACGTTTATCAACTTTCTTTCATTTTGTTTTCCATCCAGATTGCTAAGGTGAGTTTCGTAGCCCCTCTTTTCATATTTTGAACTCTTTTTGGGGGAGATACATGCTCATAACATTTACAAACATTGTTTGCTTTATATGATTTATGAATCACTATTGAACTTTTCCCGTATTAAACACAAGTAATTTCATTGAACGTTACTCTTATTTTTATTGCCTATGCTAAGTTACCTTAAGCCAAAAAGACCTCCCATCATGGACCTCTAATCACCTGCGGGTGAGCGCGAATATTGTGGATAGATCTATTGGGCTGACAACCCCTTTGTGTTACCGTAACGTAACCCAAAGCATTGTATTTGAAGTGAATAAAGAGATGTGGCTATCTCCTACCCGGGGGCAAGGTTACCTACATTTAATTATGGGGTAATTATTACATCATTAGCTCATGACTGTTGATGTTCTGTTAATGTTTTGCGTGCCATGAGACTTAGTGCAATAAAAATACATCTTTCCCTAATAATAATTGTATGTGTGGCAATTATTACATTTAATCTTGTGTTTAAATGATTTCCAACTGAACTGAACAACGTATTTCTGAACAACTGAACGAGCTTATTTCTGAACAACTGAAATGGACTATTTTCATTCACAAACTCTATGAACTCACCAACTTTATGTTGACATTTTAGCATGTATTCTCAGGTAATTGGAAGCATGGCTTGGCACGGGATTGGCTATGGACTGTCTAATATGTTATCATTCAACAAATAACATATTTTTATTAATGTATTTTGGAACCTCCTGCTGGGACCTGCATATTGTAACTCTGATATAAATGAATGATAACAATTTTATCTAAAAACGTCTCTTTTCGAGTCGTTTTCTATCATCATGACTGTGAACTGTGAAGTAGCACCCCAACTTATATTTCCGCTGCGAATATCGAAAACGGGGGTGTTACAATTGTAGTCTAGTGTTTGGAATATTTTGCTTTCACTTGGGAGACCCGTGTTCGAATCTTGCCACTATATGTTTTTTAAATCTTACACAATTCCACAATTAGCAAGTGTTTGAATCTAAAATTTTAAGCCTTCCATAAATAGAATGTCTCAAATGCTTTATATAATAGTATAGATTAAATGTACGTGAATGTTAATGCATACAATATACCACCCCATAAGACCATGTGTAGTGGTGTGTAAGAGTGGATGGGGCATTTTGCGTCATGTGGCAGTGTGGGCCATGTTGGGGCTTGGTAGAAAAAGTGGTGTAGTGGTAGTACGGTCATATTGTGCCATGTGACACCCTTTTTTTTTTTAATCACCAAATATTTCATTTATTTATTAAACATTTCTAAAAATAGACAAATAATAAAAGATAAGTTTATTTAAAATAAAACCATTACAAATAAAATAAAAATACAATTAAAAAATAAAAACTACTAATCTATATCGTTAACGTCATCGTTCTCGGCTTCGGTTTCGCTTTCATTCTCGTCCTCCTCGGGCTCGTCCTGCATTCGACGGTTACTCCACGCTTCCTCGATCAAATCTGCCAATAGAACGTGGTGACTCGCGTGGCTTCGAATGTAGGCCGAGTTTTCAAAGGCTTGTTCGTGGGTTTGTGGCGGCAGTGGTTCGTCTACTTTGTTCGGGTGATAATCTTGACAAATAGCTCGTCCTTCGTCCTCTAAAATCATGTTGTGTAGAATGAGGCACGCACGCATAGTATCTTTAATTTTATCCTTTGTCCATAAACGACAAGGATTCGCCACAAACACGAAACGTTTCTTGAGCACACCAAAACATCTTTCAATATCCTTTCTTGCCGATGCTTGTAATTTTCGCCAATTTTCTTTTTTAGGATCGATCGGATTTTTGAACGTTTTCATAATAAACGAGTACTCCCGGTATATACCGTCACCTAAATAGTAGCCATGTGGATGGAAGTTACTATTAGCATAAAAACCGAGAACCGGGGCCAAACCTGAGATGATATCTTCGAAGACGGGTGATTGCTCTAAAACGTTGATATCGTTAAGGGAGCCGGGGACACCAAAGTAAGCACTCCATATCCATAGATCGTACGAGCAAACGGCTTGAAGAACTAAAGTTGGACCTTTGTGGCTACCCCCGTGGTATTGACCTCGCCAAGCGGTTGGACAGTTAGACCATGCCCAATGCATGCAATCTATACTACCCATCATACCGGGTATGCCATGCGCCTCTTGGTGCACATCATATATTCGCCTCAAATCATTTTTTGTCGGTTTTCTTAAATACCGCTTCTCGTACAAGGCTTTTATTCCTATATATATATAAGGAAAAACAATAAATATATATATAAATATATAAACATATAAACATGTATAGAAAAACAATAAATATATAAAAAAAATATATATGTAATTTTTTACCTATTGTAAACGCCTCTAGCGTGTCCCGACATGTTTTCTCGGCCATCTTTAAATAATCGTCGTTGATGTCGGTGGTGACCCCGTAAGCGAGCACCCGCATTGCGGCTGTGCACTTTTGTATCGACGTGAACCCCGGGTTACCGACTACGTCGGGTCTTTGTTTAAAGTAATTGAAATGATCCTCCAAATCTTTCGCGATACGCAAAAATAACCTTTTGCTCATTCTAAAACGTCGTCTAAATAATTGTTCATTATACGTGCAACCCTCGTCGAAATAATCAGCCATCAACCTAGCGTTAGCCGCGGCACAGTCTCGATCAACTTGTTTTCTTTTTTGAATCGGTTTTGGTGGGTTTTGGGTGACGAACATAGCTACAACCCCAGCAGCAAGAGACACCGCTTCTAGTTCTCGGTCGGAGAAATCGTCATCCGAACTAGATTCAAGAAGAAAGGAAGTGGAGGGGAAACCCATTGTATAAAAAAGGGAAAGATTTGTATAAAATTTGATGAAAATAGAGTGTGTTTGAGAGTAACTGGTGATGTTTTTATAAAATGAGATGTGTGTATATATATATATATATATATATATATATATATATATATATATATATATATATATATATATATATATATATATATATATATATATATATATATATATATATATATATAGGAAGTAATGGATTGAATTTAAGGATTTTGGTCAAACTTTCCGTTTCATAACGTTCGGATTTCTGAGAAAGAAAGAGGGGCGAGGGCGTGGTGTTCTCAACGCCTGGGACATTTTTTTGCTTCTTAGCGCCTGAATGTTTTGGTCTAGAGGGCGCTATAGGCGTTATTGGGGCGCTGTGGAGGCTTTAAATGCCCCACTACGTATGGTCTAAGGCCCATAACACATACATCTTGGCCATGAGTGTTTAAAAATATATTTATTTTCCGAAAAAGACAATAATCTTTCAATTTGCATGACACAAATTGGCAAACAGTTGAATGATTCATGCTTATTTACATTTTAGTAGAGTTGCTCATCAAATTTGATTATTGATATTTGCAAAAAAATAAAATAAATGAATAAATCAAAATAAACAGTGTTTTGAAATTTTTATATAACATGTATATGGTTCTGCTATAATAAGCATTCTTATTAATTACATACCAGAAACAAAAGGGTGGTTACACTTTAAGACCAAACTAAAAGTAAATAAATAGAACCAAAAAAAATTTAGATACTAAACTAAAATATAAAGTGTTTCTTTAGAGTTGAGTTATTTTGCATACTAAAAAATGCTTACATACCAAGGGACTGATCCCACCTTCTATCCCCATTTGATCTAATGGCTTGGATTAAAAGCTACTTATTATTAAAGAAAATATAATCAAATCAAATTAATATATAGGGGCATTTAAGTCATTCACCTACCCTTATCCATACCAACAACCACCAAATAGATTTGCACAAAATACACACACAAAACACTCCAGTACCTTCACTCCAGCAATCCTCACGACCACCGCCTCCACCACCGCCGGAGGAGGATGCTAACAACCGCGGCTGAGGCGTCGGTAAAGCTAACGTCAAGGAGTTTTGTTGAGGCACCGTTGAGGCTACCGTTACGGTGATTCGACGGCTTGACGGTGGAGATCCGGATCCGGTAGATCTATTTAATCGGATCTCATCATCATCATCATCACCAAAACACAATAAAATGAATGAATCTAGCATTGATTTAACAATTTTCGCAGTAGTTGTTGTTCAATTTGATCTGGTTCAACCTCCGATTGAACCTTTAATTCAAGGTATTTATACTCAAAACTTCTTATATTTTTCTTTTATTTTAGATCTCGTTCACAAGTTATGTATCCATGTTCGATTTTTAAGATGTGTTGTGTGCAATCACTTTGTTGTTGTTGTTCTTGAGCATGTTCATCTATTGTACAGTAACATTTTTAAATTGATATGTCAACAAGTGTAGATTCAAATATTGTTCCTAGTAAAATAGTAATAATAAGCGTTTGTTGATGATTTTGGTGAAAAAATGTGTTATTAGTGATTACGGTTTAGGTTCGTTAATGTAATTGATAATTTTAGTAAAGATGTGTGTGATTAGTGGTTAGATTGTTTTTATTTATGAAGGTTTGATTATGTGATTGCGATTAATGCATTGTTATAATGGTATATCACATGTGATATTATTAGTTATAATTTCAGATTGTTTGTAAATTGAATGTAGCGATTTCTGGAATATAAGTGAAATAACATCAGTTTGTTAAGAAGCTCTGAATGGATGTGTATCTAATTGCGATAAAGACGTGTAACAATTATAAATGATTCTTGTACATGTAACTTTTGCATCATTTGCTTTTCTGAATGTGTGCAACTACATTAATCCTTGTTGATGTTTAAATTACCTTGTACATGTTAAAGCTATTAACTTCATCTAATAATGTGATTATTGTTTTATGTGTAACATCACGTGTGATGCTCGATACACTCACATACTATTAGCTTTTTTATGCAAGATCACTTGTGATTGTGCAAACAATCATGTGTGATTGTGTGATTGTGCAAACAATCACGTGTGATTGTGCAAACAATCACATGTGCTTAACGCCAAAATTGAATATTTTGTTTACAAAGTAAATTTATAATCAAGACTTGATATGTTTTCACTTAGTATAATCAGAACTTAGTAATAGTATGTGTAGGTTTTATTTATTTCACTGTTTTAAGTTAAATGTTATACTTAGTAATAGTATGTGTAGGTTTTATGCTGATGCTGAGGTAATTATGTGCTTATCAGCTATAGCTATAAACAGTTTTTAGTTTTGTATTAGTCTCTTTCAGTTGTCATACCTTGATATGAGTCTTTGTGATTTGTAAATAAGAATTCATCCACTAAGACGTCATATACCATGGATGTAGGGCAGGAAGATCCTTCTCAGGTTTTTGCATTAGCAAGTGTGTGGGATTTGTTTCTCAGAATTGGAAGTTCAGCCTGTCTTGTTCCTGTTATTTACACTTTTGGTCAAGCCCTTAAAGATGCTCTTGATTCTGAATTTTCCAATAGTAGCCAAGCTCCTCTCATTGAGTTCATTGCCATATTGAATGGCATGCTCATAATGACGCTGGGATCAATGATGGGCTATCCAGTTGCCTCAGCTTCTGGTAAGTGCAAACTCGGATTCCCATCATTTCACAATATGTACTAAAATAAAGCATCAGTTAGAATCTTCATACACATGTGATAAAGATCCATTCCTTCAACATGTCATTTTTCAAAATCAACTTGTTATAATTCTCAACAGTTGGAGCACTTCAAGGACTTTGGAAAAATGACTTGGTGGCACTGAAAGGGGCGTGCCCAAATTGCGGGGAGGAGGTTAGTTTTAAATAAAACTCCGTTACGTGTAATCAAGTTTAGTTTCTAAATTTTTTTCAGTCACTAATGATGCACTAGTTTAACACTTAGAGTGGCTTTTTGATATGCAGGTATTTGCATTTGTAAAATCGAAACCGTTCAATAATTCCCCACATAAAGCTGATTGTCATGTATGTGGATGCTTATTAGAATTCCGCACCAAAGTTGAGGTATTTGCCAAAATTCCTTTCTTTATATTAAATAATCATACTTACGGAATCCAGGTTCAAACTTATCAATGTTTCTATTCTTTACTAGATAAATTAACGTCGCCGATTATATTTATGTGGCATGCTTGCAACTACAAACTTAACAACTTTCGTTTATTGTAAAAATTTATCAGCGTCTGTTTTTTTATGCAGAGATCGATTGCACAACCAGGGAAAAGGTGGGTATATGGTCGAATATATTTAATCCGAAGAAGAAGAATGAACAGAGGACAAAGCTGGACTTGATATGAATTCATTTTGGATAGCTATGATTCTTTGGTTCACTCCTATTTTTAGACGCGAGTATGCTCTTATGCAAGTAACTATACAAGTAGCTGCGGAATTGTTAAATGTGCATCCTAGCTATGATATGAACTAGATCTTCAGTAAATATAAGTTCAGTACTTGTTGTACTCTTCTTTGACAGATTTATGTTAACAAAAGTTGGTCCGCTTCTTTTTTTAGTATCTTTGTTAATTTTAAATTTCCCAGATTGTGTTGATGAAATTTGAATAACAGACTTATACATGATTGTTTGATTATTACTGAATTTTTATATGAAATAGATTGTTAAAGATTGTGTTGAAACACTTTTAAGTTTATTTTTTAGCTAAATACTTGTGTTACACTAGCCCAATAAAGAAAATAATTTGGGCTTAGTGACCAGCACAAAGAGTTTGCGTAAACTGTAGTTACCTACTTACATTATGAGGTATCACCTGTGATACAAAATATCTTATTAGGTATCACCTGTGATACATACAAAATCACACATTGGTTAGTACCGCTAGTTGGTTTTAATGCTGTTCAATGGAGCTTAGTACTGCTCGTTATCTTTGTTAGTGCTGCCACTTACATGATTAGTACTGCTTGTTGAAAATAGATTGTTACAGACTTTTAAGCTTATTTTTTTGGCTAAATACTTGTTGTTACACTAGCCCAATAAAGAAAAATAATTTGGGCTTAGTGACTGATGAAGCGAAAAGTGTACCGCTTTTAGGGGGTCATTTAAGCCCTAAATCGTATTTATTTGATCAAATATTGCCGTAAATCGTTCCTTTTGTCATTTTAGGTACTTTGGAGAAGAAATCTGGAAAAGGAAGCATTTTAGACGTTTTTTGAGCATAAAAGTGAAGAAAACGGCAAAGTCTCTAAATTGTGCTGGAAAGTACCTTTGACGGCGTCAGGATTTGCTCTTGACGGCGTCATGGCTTGGCAAAAGTGGTGGATATGAAAATTACTCATGATAAGCCAGAGAAATTTGCATGGGAATTCTGACGGCGTCACCATTTGGAGTGATCAAGGTCGTCACGTTATAAGCTAAAGAGTGACGGCGTCACGCCTAATTCTGACGGCGTCAAGCCTTGATAGGCCAGAGCGGATTTTGGAGAGCTAAAGAGGGACGGCGTCAAGAAGGCCATCCGCGAACCCTAAAAGCGGCGAGGTGACGGCGTCACACTCCATAACGTGACGCCGTCAGATCTGAAAGTCTATATATAGTTTTGCAATTTTTTGTCATTAGTGGGGAATTTTTGTGTAGAACTTTGTGGGTAAAAACCCTAAGACGATTTTAGCAGCTTTTTCAAGGCTTTTTGCCTTGAGATCTTCCATGTTACATTGAAGATAAGTTATCAATTAATCATTCAATATGTCTATGTGTTGTTTGATTCTATCTTGTTCTTGTCTTTTGTTTAACATGTTAGGCTAGGTTTTCTTTGTGTTTGCTTAGATCTAATGAAACCTAGCTATTGATTATTGGTTATTAATGTGTTATTAGTTGTATTGGATGATTGTTCATCTATGTTAGGCTTAAGAAAACTGGCTAACTTCCTATTCGGTAACTTGCTTGAACGTCTTAAGAAACATGAACCAATGCGTACTAGGTTATTATGGTTGTATTTAATGCATGAGCGAATTCTAGTGATCCCATGTTAGGAGCTTCTTAGCCGGCTCGACATAGGAGTGAAGTAGGAGCTTGTAGAGTTGGGGAAGTACGTACGCCACCCCACGATTGGTATTAAGGAATACACCCGTCATCCACGCAATTAATACACACTAATCAACCGGTAAAAGATAGTTAGGGAGTAAGGAAATCTAAGTAAACACATTTCTCTCCATATTAATTCCACCACACTTTTCATTTTCAGTTATTTATTTTATTTGCATTTGTAGTTATTTGGGTTAGTTAACTAGCAACTAATTCCGCCCACTCCTTCAAACCCGAGATTTTACTTGCTTTCTAAAAAATATAAAAATACAAAAATAATCTTCCTTCACCCTTAGACCTAATTAGAGTAGTTTTTCATACCTAACGAACACTATTCCCTGTGGAGAACGATCAATCCCCCGTACTTACCACTACACTATACTACATCGGTCAGGTACACTGCCTGGTGGGGTTGTAAGCCTCTTGAGATCCCTCGAGAGGTAAAACCTGTTGTAAGGTCGCAAAACCACGCATCAAGTTTTTGGCGCCGCTGCCGGGGAGTAGTTATTGCTTAGGTTGAAATTTTATTTTTATTAGGTCTACTCATTAGATTCCTATCTTAGTGAGATTTTTATTTTCTTTTTATTAGCTTTCTTGTAGTCTATCTTTTTCTTTGTGCCCTTTGTTTGTAAAACCATTTTCATTTGTCACTATGGCGGATGAAATTCCATTTAGATCATTGACAATTGAGGAACAATTATATTTCACCAATAGATTTGCTTCCTACGATGAATTTTTGCGTAATCTTAGTGACACCCAAGAGGATTTGGGGGTAAAGTTAGATGGGTTTGATGAATTCTGTGCATGTGTGATTTCTATTAGACGATCATTATCAGGATCAATTCCTTTTAGTGAGACCCGTTGGATGAATTTTGAGGAAAGCTCCCTAACCATGGCCGATAAGTACGACGAATTAATGGATTTGTATGAGCAAGATGACCTAGTTTCTAAGAACATGAACTTAGAACCCGACCAAGATTGTGAGATGGTTAATGTTGAAATACCTAGGTGCATGTTGGGGATAGACTTCAACAAATCACATAATAAGCACATAGGTAATCAAGATAAGATGGAGGATAAAGTAGAAAATCCAAGTCCACCAAGTACTCCACAAAACCCACCATCATTTGAGGCACCCACACCGCCCGTGACTTACCCGGAAGAAGTAGAAGAGACTTTAGGAATCCCGATGGAGGTAGAACCCTTGGACCAAGCACAACTAGAGGATATAGGTTTGAATGCTTATAGTGATCACAACCTTACTCTTAGTTCTAGGGGATTTCCTATTTTTGATGAACCGGAGCCTCAACCAAAACCGTTACCTAATCTTCCATCTTTAGATGTGAATTTAGGAATTGAAAAAGGTCCCGATCCACCCATCAAACCATGTAGTCCGGGTAATGTTAAGATTAAGGTAGTAGACTCTAAGCCTTGTAGTGAGGAAGACAATATAGGAGTGAAAAATGACCTTACATGTCTACATCACCCATTCATGATTGATCACAAGAAACATTATGGGTTTAAACCGGGTTTATTAGGTCAAGATGGATTCCCAACTAGGAGTCTCTCGAAGTTGATAGAAGATGATCCCTTTCTAGGAGAAAACTTCAGTTCACCCATTGACCCAATTGAACTAAGTAAGGTTATGATGATAGGATCCCGCATCTTTGAGCATATAATCCATCCACCACTCTTTCCTCACGTGGCATACTCCTGCCGAGATGGTGTGTATCGCTACTATCACCCGCACTTAATCCTAAGTGTAGGAAAAACCTCTCCTTTATCCGTTAAATAAGCGTAGAGTCAGGCTCATGACTCGAACAAAAACAAGCGCTTCTTGGGAGGCAACCCAAGCTTTATTTGCTTTGTGTGTTAATTTATTTGTTTGTTTGATTTTATTTGTTTCCGTATGTATGTTTAATTTTTATTTTTATTGATTCATGTTCAAAACTAAATTGTGAAAATGCTTTATCTTGTTTTTAACTTCGTCTTAATTACATATAAAGGTATTTTGCAAAAGATAAGTGTAAGGGAAAGTCAAATCGGTTTATTAGAACAAATGAACATGAATCGTAATAATATTAAATTAGCATACATATTAGTATTTGTTTGAGTCAAATGCTTGTATCGAGTCATAATGATGTTTTGCAGGATTTCCAGGAAGAAAGGTATAGGTTTTTCCATAAATTTTTTCGGAAACTTAACATGAGAATTCTGTCAGATCATTTCTGACGGCGTCAGGCTTTACAACCTGACGGCGTCAGGTTTAATTTTCTGAAAATTTTTGAAAGTTTTGTTTTCATAAAAAGTTTTTATTAAATCTATAACTTATAATCTCCAGGAATCTGCAAAATTATCATTCCACAAGCATTATATCCTTATATAGAGTTTATCCCGCCGATGTTATGCAGGTTTTCGTGTTTGTTTTCTCAGGTTTAACAGGTTATTTTGGACAAGGAAATGTTTGTTTGATCAAGCTTATGGCGATGCATTAGTCATGGAGCTTCAACATTACTTTGGAAGAAGATCTAACCATGTTACCACATTATCCACCGAACGAATCAGGGGAGTATTTGATTTCATTCTTTTACCTTATTTACTATTACATCTTGTTATTTGAACATTGGGGACAATGTTCATCTTAAGTGTAAGGGGGGGTAAAAGTACGATTTTAGAGAATGCTATTACGCTTGATTTTTGTTTGTTTGATGGTAGATGTGTAATAAAACTGAGATAAATACCTGTTAGGGCAATTTTAGTGCCAAATTTAAAAAAAATTTACAACATTTAGGAGTGAAACTTTGATCTTAATGAGCGTCTCACGGATAGGAGTTATATGACTAGCACAAAAACCGTACCACTAAAAAATTTTCCACCCCCAAATATGTGATGTTCGCCCCTAGAATTGGTAGGAAAAGCATTTATGCTATGATGTGTGTACCGGTAGCACTTAGATTCTAGAACTTGCGTTAGGACCATTCCGAGGCCACAAGTGAGACTACATTCGTGTAGTTAGATTTACTACATGATAAGAGGCATTAGGATTAACCCATTGTTTTACACCTGTGTTTTTGTTATAATTACTTTGGCTACATTGGTCAAGTAATTCTCCCACACCCTTTGCGTTGTACTCATTTTTAGTACACGATACCCCTAGTACACCCCTCAGAGCCTATCTTTTCGTTTCGACCTTTAAGCATTTTACTTAAAGGAAGAATTTGTTTACACCCCACTTAAATGTACACCCAAATCGCCTTAGCCTACCTTGTATGCACTCAATCTTAGTGCATTATTGTGACAACATTTGTTTAAACCCTAAGTTAATTATCTAATTGATTACATGGTTGCTAAGTCGAGTCATATCCTTGTACATATTGTTTTGGGACGATTAGGACTCATGGGTAAAGTACTAGTGTAATGGAGTAATGGGGAAGAACATCAATTATTACCCCCATACGTGCTAAATATTTTAAAAGTACTCCAAGTTTTTCGATTATCTTAATTCGAGTCATTAGAATAATTATTTGTAAAGTATGTAAAAGTTCAAGTGTAAGGGGAATGCAACGCCCCTATTATGTATTATTTTGGATGGTAGGGTAAGAGTGTATGCAAAAAAAAAAAAAAAAAAAAAAAAAAAAAAAAAAAAAACAAAAAAAATGAGAAAAAGAAAAGTAGAAAAAACATACGGACTACCATCCCGTTTCATTTTATGTTTATTTTATGTTTTTGTTATTTTCTTTCATTAGCTTAGATTGAGTCGAGTCTTGGCTTAGCAACATTGTATAGTACATGTAATCAATCAAGATCTTTAACTCGCCACCAGTAAAATATCCCTCATCCAACAAATCCGTGCTTATCATAACCCTACACCTAACGTTATAACCCATGTAAAAGCCCTCTTTGATAGTTTATCTTAGGTGCTTACGCCTAGTGGAGGAGGTTTTTGATCCTTTCCCAAGCCTATGGTAATCTATTTGCTATGACAGGTAGTGAGAGATATTATCCGTTTTCATTTATGAGATTTATTTTTATGACACTTGAGAGATGTGAGTATCTAAACACTACTTGTGAGGTGCTAGTGTGTAATCTCCGTGCTTATTATGCTTAAAGTGGAATGATTATTTGTTGTAATTACTTTTATATTAGCATTAAATGACCCCTAACTTGTATTTTGATTAGAATAAAAGCGCATTTGCTTGAGGACAAGCAAATCTCAAGTGTAAGGGTATTTGATGAAGCGAAAAGTGTACCACTTTTAGGGGGTCATTTAAGCCCTAAATCGTATTTATTTGATCAAATATTGCCCTAAATCGTTCCTTTTGTCATTTTAGGTACTTTGGAGAAGAAATCTGGAAAAGGAAGCATTTTGGACGTTTTTGGAGCATAAAAGTGAAGAAAACGGCAAAGTCTCTAAATTGTGCTGGAAAGTACCTTTGACGGCGTCAGGATTTGCTCTTGACGGCGTCATGGCTTGGCAAAAGTGGTGGATATGAAAATTACTCATGATAAGCCAGAGAAATTTGCATGGGAATTCTGACGGCGTCACCCTTTGGAGTGATCAAGGTCGTCACGTTATAAGCTAAAGAGTGACGGCGTCACGCCTAATTCTGACGGCGTCAAGCCTTGATAGGCCAGAGCGGATTTTGGAGAGCTAAAGAGGGACGGCGTCAAGAAGGCCATCCGGGAACCCTAAAAGCGGCGAGGTGACGGCGTCACACTCCATAACGTGACGCCGTCAGATCTGAAAGTCTATATATAGTTTTGCAATTTTTTGTCATTAGTGGGGAATTTTTGTGTAGAACTTTGTGGGTAAAAACCCTAAGACGATTTTAGCAGCTTTTTCAAGGCTTTTTGCCTTGAGATCTTCCATGTTACATTGAAGATAAGTTATCAATTAATCATTCAATATGTCTATGTGTTGTTTGATTCTATCTTGTTCTTGTCTTTTGTTTAACATGTTAGGCTAGGTTTTCTTTGTGTTTGCTTAGATCTAATGAAACCTAGCTATTGATTATTGGTTATTAATGTGTTATTAGTTGTATTGGATGATTGTTCATCTATGTTAGGCTTAAGAAAACTGGCTAACTTCCTATTCGGTAACTTGCTTGAACGTCTTAAGAAACATGAACCAATGCGTACTAGGTTATTATGGTTGTATTTAATGCATGAGCGAATTCTAGTGATCCCATGTTAGGAGCTTCTTAGCCGGCTCGACATAGGAGTGAAGTAGGAGCTTGTAGAGTTGGGGAAGTACGTACGCCACCCCACGATTGGTATTAAGGAATACACCCGTCATCCACGCAATTAATACACACTAATCAACCGGTAAAAGATAGTTAGGGAGTAAGGAAATCTAAGTAAACACATTTCTCTCCATATTAATTCCACCACACTTTTCATTTTCAGTTATTTATTTTATTTGCATTTGTAGTTATTTGGGTTAGTTGACTAGCAACTAATTACGCCCACTCCTTCAAACCCGAGATTTTACTTGCTTTCTAAAAAATATAAAGATACAAAAATAATCTTCCTTCACCCTTAGACCTAATTAGAGTAGTTTTTCATACCTAACGAACACTATTCCCTGTGGAGAACGATCAATCCCCCGTACTTACCACTACACTATACTACATCGGTCAGGTACACTGCCTGGTGGGGTTGTAAGCCTCTTGAGATCCCTCGAGAGGTAAAACCTGTTGTAAGGTCGCAAAACCACGCATCAGTGACCAACACAAAGAGTTTGCGTAAACTATAGTTACCTACTTACATTATGAGGTATCACCTGTGATACAGAATAATTTATTAGGTATCACCTGTGATACAAAATACCTTATTAGGTATCACCTGTGATACATACAAAATCACACATTGGTTAGTACTGCTACTTGGTTTTAATGTTGTTCAATGGAGCTTAGTACTGCTGGTTATCTTTGTTAGTGCTGCCACTTACATGATTTTCTAAATATCACATGTGATATTCTGTGATTTTCTGAATATCACAAGTGATATTCTGTGATATTCAGAATATCACATGTGATATTCAGAATATCACATGTGATATTCTGTGATATTCAGAATATCACTTGTGATATTCAAAATATCACTTGTGATATTATGAATATCACTTGTTATTTTCTTATGCTTTCGTCCATTTTCATACGTATTAGTCCGTTTTCTTACGTTTTCGTCCGTTTTCTTATGTTTTCGTCCATTTTTATACGTTTTTGAATATCACAACTAATATTCGGAATATCACTTGTGATTTTCTGAATATCACTGGTGATATTCTGAATATCACTTGTGATATTCAGAAACGTATGAAAACGTCTGAAAACTGCCAAAAATATTTAAAAATGGACGAAAACAGAAGAAAACGGACAAATATGTATGAAAACGAACGAAAACGTATGAAAGTTCCCCCAAGGCGACCACAACCTATAAAACATTGAAAATTGAATATCAAAATATCCAGAAAATATATCTTGCAAACTAAAAAACTTTTTGAGAGATGCATCTATTCCTAAATACGTTATAAGATATGCACAAGCTAGAGGTGGCAAAATGAGTGAGCCAGCACAGTTGGGTGCAGGTTCAAATCAGTAGTTATTCTAATACGACTCAAATCAGCGTGGGTTGACCCAATCACCCAAAACACTTTTTGTCCAAATTACTAAGCTTTTATTGACACTTGCTATGAATCAGTCAGAATAGATTGATAGTCATACTCATGAGTCCTGTTATGTTGGGAAACTACAGTCTAACTATCGCAGGTGATACCTAATATGTTATTTTGTATCACAGGTGATACCCAATAACTTAATAGGTATCACCTGTGATACAAAATAACTTAATAGGTATCACCTGTGATACATACAAAATCACACATTGGTTAGTACTGCTAGTTGGTTTTAATGATGTTCAATGGAGCTTAGTACTGTTGGTTATCTTCGTTAGTGATGCCACTTACATGATTAGTACTGCTGCTTGTTGAAAATAGATTGTTACAGATTTTTAAGCTTTTTTTTTTTTGCTAAATACTTGTTGTTACAGTAGCCCAATAAAGAAAAATAATTTGGGCTTAGTGACCAACACAAAGAGTTTGCGTAAACTGTAGTTACCTACTTACATTATGAGGTATCACCTGTGATACAAAATAATTTATTAGGTATCACCTGTGATACAAAATAACTTAATAGGTATCACCTGTGATACATACAAAATCACACATTGGTTAGTACTGCTAGTTAGTTTTAATGTTGTTCAATGAAGCTTAGTACTGCTGGTTATCTTCGTTAGTGATGCCACTTACATGATTAGTACTGCTGCTTGTTGAAAATAGATTGTTACAGACTTTTAAGCTTATTTTTTTTGGCTAAATACTTGTTGTTACACTAGCCCAATAAAGAAAAATAATTTGGGCTTAGTGACCAGCACAAAGAGTTTGCGTAAACTGTAGTTATCTACTTACATTATGAGGTATCACCTGTGATACAAAATAAATTATTAGGTATCACCTGTGATACAAAATAACTTATTAGGTATCACCTGTGATACCTACAAACAAGGAGTGATACTATTAGGTGAAATGAAAATTTTGAGATTAAAATGAGAATATTGAACACAAACAATGCAAGTTCAAGCCGAAAAATATCCTCATAAACAAAAATACTAATGATACAAATACTGATCCAAATTAACAACTTTCCTTTACAAACAGCTAAAAATACCAAGAGTAACAATAAGTGACACACAGTTTCTCAAATGAAACAACCAACCTCCTACTCAGTTTGCAAACAAATAATAATAAAAGTAACATCACACAAACTAGTCCTTGATCAAGAACTTTTTCATGCCTGTATCACCTCAGTTCCAAAGTAGAGCCCAAAGAAAAAGGAGACCAATTATTATGAGTGGTGATCCTGCAGAAAATCCTGTCTCATGATGATGAACTCTCTGCTGCGGTACTCCATGTGCATGATGATGGCCGCCATATGAATAACCTGGAGCCGGAGTTGGAGTAGCAGGAGGAGCACCATTCCCATACATGGAAGGACCAGTAAACGCATGCATTTGAACATTAAAAAATGACGGTATCAACCCACCAAACGAAAGCGTAAAATTCCCGAAACTTGCAGTCATTACAGTTTCTAGCTACTTTCTTAGGAGATGATGGAGATTCATCTGACCCATTTCCCATTTCACTACTTTCACTACATGCCTGACTTGAGGCGTCTCTATCTAATGATCCACCTTTTTCGGTATGAGCGAGAAGAAGTGATATTGTCATGATGGTCTTTCCAAGCTCCATAGCATCAGCCAAAATCTGCATATATATTGTTATATCAGTTGTACATCTCAAATTATCACATACAGAAAACAATACCAATTATAGGTAGAAACATACTCCTCCTCTTGACATTTGAAGGGTGCTAGGAAACTCTTTTTTATGAAGAGCAAATCAAAGAAGTAGAATTATTCATTAGATACAGAAACAAGTTTGATTCCATTAGACTACAACCTAAGGGTTAAAAGATCATCAATAGATGTTCGATTTCCTAGTTAGGCTAAAGAAAGGTGATGTCTTGATGATGCTTGATTCATGGAGACATGACGGATCGGCTTTTTATTTGACTTGATCTCCTTACTGATGATGGTGTAACCAAGCTGCTTGATTTCGCGGCTTTGCACCTCAGCTTCCTGGCTGTATGCGAGTCTCCAGTTGAGATTTTCGTGTATGATGTACTTGTTCTGCTGAAAGAAACTGTTGTTGTTTGGACCAAAGAGTTGCTTGCATTAGCTTCGGGTGACTGGTAGCTTCTAACAGAACTAGTGACTTCTTCTCCAAAAACAAACTCTCCCAGCAACTCAACTGACGGTGCATTGATGTGGCTAATTTCTTCAGAAACGTCTTCCTTTGATTCAGCCAAAGATGCAACAGATGTTACCGATCTTTGTTCCTCTTTCTGTTGTATCAATGATGATGGATTTGTAGAAAGTTCAGCCTCCTTTAAATCTTCTTTTTGGACTGGTGTTGTGACAGGAGTAGCGGATTTCGTCCGTTTTGAATGATAAATGGCACCGATAGATGCTAAAAGTAGTACAAGAAGCCCGATTAAAACTGTGACTGCTGGATCAAAACTGGCCGATTCAGTAGTTTTTATATCACCAATCACTTTTTCCGCTACATTCATCTTGATTGAGATCTGCTGTCAAAAGCTGATCACTGACTTCCTTTTTCACCTCTACATCATCAGTTTCCATCACTTCAATCGGCTGCATGTGATCAGTATCTTCTTGTTTGCTCTACATATCATCCTGAATGACGTCTGTTTCATCGTTTACAACTTCCAGCTGCTCACTAACAACATCCTGGCTAAAATCTACATCATCGATTTCTGGCACTTCACTTTCAACTATATTTTGCTCAGGCAATGTTTCGATCAGCTGGGAGTGATCAGTATCTTCTTTACTCGACATTTCATCATCAATGATATATGTTTCATCATGTACTACATCATGATGAACAACATCATCTGTTAGTCCATTTTCCACTTCAACCGATTCTTCACCAGTTTCAACCACAACGTCATCAATTAGTCCATTTTCAACCCCAACCGATTCTTCTACAGTTTCAACCACAACATCATCAATTAGCCCATTTTCACCCTCAACCAACTCTTCAACAGTTTCAACCATATTTAGCCCTTCATAATCTTGATTAACCTCTACTTTCTCAAATCTTCTCGCCTCCAAATCTGTATCCCTAACTGGACCAGTTCCAATTTTAGAGTAGTCTACACTCGCAGCTCCATACACATACTCCCGGTCCTTAAAACCCATAACTATGTTTATACTCTCTTCAGCTTCAGGGAAGTTTAAACCCGCCGCTCTATTAATAAAAGACCAATTGCTAAAATCCCCAAGAGTTTCTAAAGTGTCTGAACCCGTAGGTGAATTCACTGAACATATGCCCTGTGCTAGGAAACTCTACTGTAGCTTCTCCTGAAAATGCATTCACGTATACTATATACTTCCTCCTGCGTGCACAGACAGAGAAAAAAATATAAAGAGATATATGAAAAGTAAAAAGAAATACGCAGTTGATGAGACAGAGATTGCATGAAACAATACGTACTTGTCTGCAAGGTTATAAGCATCCCAACATGGATGAAGAGTTGTGGCTGCATCATCAACACATGGTCCCTTCTCCAAATGAACCATCCAATGAAGTGCTTGCTTTTGATAGGGGCGCAGATCACACAACAGAGCACTAGGAGATTCCATTTCCTATAATACAGGATCTTCATGAATGTCCGTAACTCACTAAATTAACAGAAATAATTATTGCAATTGAACATCATTCAGAATAATACCGCTAACTCGGAGCCATTTGCAACACCGACAATATTGTCAAGGTCATTATCTGAAATTGCCTCCTCATTTTCAGTTGTACTTCCATCTACAGACGAGTTCTTATTTTTGCTAGCATTGATCAATCGAGCAGAAACACCAGAACCGTCCTGTTTATGTAAAGAGTAAATAATCCATGTATAGTAAACTAAACTAGATGCTGCAAATATAAACACACCTTTACATCTAAAGATCGCTTCCTTGTATACAAGTCATTAGGTGTAAAATATGCCTATTTGCAATAAAAAAACAGCCACGAATGAAGAAATACACTACCATTATCAAATAATCATCATATACAAAATCACGAAATTATGATGAGGTATACCTTTTTGAAAGGGATTAGTCCAAGTAACCGAAACAAGGTTGGAAACGGGTGGATGGAGGTTTCATCACCAGAACTGGTAGGTACCTTAACAGAGGTTTGATGGCTTTTGCGTAAAGTTGAATTATTTATGTAAACACTGTTCAAACAAACATACGCATACGTTAATCTAAATTCGAACCCAATCATAAAAACATAAAGTCTTTCGCCAAAAAAAGTACAGTATTTGCATACCTAACAGACAGATTAATGCTGTCCATAAGCCCCAGATTATTAGGAGCAGATTTACAGACACCTTCCACCTGAACCTTCTTATCTCTAACAAGAGGCAAAAGGCAACGAGCCCACTCGTTAGGTATCCGACCAATCTGCCCATAACAACCATCAGTTTTCAGTAACAATCATGGGCGTCACCAATTAATCATCAGAAAATTTGTGCAGGACAGTATCAATATCTTCATCTGAAGCAGTCATAGCAAGTAATGACATACAAACACGTAAATCATGGTATGATCTATGTCATAGTCTAGATAAGCATAACTTTGTAAACAGTATCTCATATTATAATGAAAAGGTACAATAAGTATAGCATGGCCATAACAGATTGTAAAAACCTGTAACAACATTAGCAAACTACATCACTAGTCACTACCCGCAAAATGGCACTACAGATAACATGGTATACAATAATACGATGCAGAGCACAAAGGCCAATGAGAAGCTTAGGGAGTGTTTGTTTAAGCTTATTTGACTCAGCTTATTTTTCATATTTTCTGGCTTAGTTTATGACTAATGAGCTCATTGTGACTTAAATATGAAAATAAGCCCGACAGGATGGGCTTATGAAATAGAATCGGAGTCAAATAAGCTCATAAGCCCCATAATAAGCTAACAAATCAAATCATAGCAGATATATCAATTAAAATCATGACTAAAGCATCAAATTAAAACAAATCTATTAAAAACGTGAATACCGTAGGAGTCGCGGTGGTGTCTCGATGTGTAGCGGTTGCTGCGATGGAGTTGCGGAGGTGTTGCGGTGGTGTTGCGGTAGAGTAGCGGTGGTATTGCAGAGGTGTTATGGTGGAGTGACATGTCCTCATGTTGTTTATCTTCTCCACCGAATTTGGATTTAGGGTTTGATAAGTGATTGGAAGGTGGAAGGTGATGTTAAATTAGGGATGAGAGAAACACGTTTTCTGTGTGTTTTTTATGAGAGATTAGTAGATGAGTTTTTTAATTTAGTGTTTATATAGTTGACAATTATACCCTTGTAGTGTAAAGTATGTATTTAATCACAACCATTAGATCAAATGAAGATGAATGGTAGGGATTGATCCCTTCGTATGTAAACAAAGTTTCGTCCTCAAATGATCTTTTGTCGTTTCTTTAAAACCAACGTCTTAATTAATTCTTGACATGAATATTGTTACAATTAAAAAAATTCTTCATAGTAACATTTTTATATATAACACAGAAGAAATGTCAAAAATCCCAACCAAGCACGGCATTTGTGAATGATCAAAAAATCGAGTCAATAAATTCGTTCAATATATTATTTACAAGACTTTCTTCACCTACTCCATTATACATTTATACATATTGTATATTAAAAAAAACATGTAGTAATAGTGCCAAGAACCTTACGTTTGCTTACCTTTGCTAAGTGCCAATTATATCGTGGTGCCACAATTGACAATTCTTAACTATATGGGCCAGATGAGCCAGTTGCGCTATTGGGTTTTAGAGTAGTTAGTTAGCTAAAAATGTTTTTAAGTCTAGTTCAACCTTTTTCCTTTTAATCCGTAAAATATTTACTAAGCACAAGCTAATTAGTC
This sequence comes from Artemisia tridentata subsp. tridentata, assembly GCA_021014915.2. Lineage (NCBI taxonomy): Eukaryota > Viridiplantae > Streptophyta > Magnoliopsida > Asterales > Asteraceae > Artemisia > Artemisia tridentata. The sequence continues at coordinate 433,227,034 of CP139506.1, read as the reverse complement.
CTTTTACTTTCTAAAAACTATTAAATAAACTCTATACTCCAACCTTAAATAGGCTTTGTTAGTATCTTCATCCCAAAAGATCTCTAATTTTATGTTACCTTCGAGCCTCGTGGTGCAACAATTCCTCATATCACTTCCGATCAAGGTAAAGATCATTTATTGGAGACTCTTGAATGAAAGGTTACCAACAAGAAACCTTGATAAACATGGCGTCGATCTTGACTCGGTTAGATGCCCGAATTTGTGACAATGACATTGAAACAGAATCACATATATTCATCCAATGTCCGAGACATAGGTCAATGTATTTAAATGGTGGAATCTTAATCATCTTCGTGTCACGATCATTTTAGATATCTCTACCTTGCGGATCAAGCAAACCTTACTCAAGCCTATACCCCATTTTTGACGTGGTGGTTCAATCTACAGTGTTGATTCTTTAGCGCATTTGGAAATGATTTTACATTTGGGTTAAAGAAGCCTAAGAAAGACTTAATTCTTAATGATGTTAAACTCATGACATACACTTGGATCTCTAATAGGCATAAAAAGGCTTTCTGTAATTGGGTCGAGTCTAACCCCCAAAACCCTCTAAATCTTTCTTGTAAATCATTTTGTATTCAATAACTTTACACAAGGTAGATTAAAAAATTATGTCTAGAGATTTTAATAAATTCAAACGTGTTAAATATTTTGTTCGAATGTTGAGCTAAAACCTAAACTAATTGATGTTGATCAAGCTTGATATCAACTCATCTAAATCAATAGCATCTCTATCATGGCTAATGATACAAAAGTATAACTAGATGAGACCTCGAAATGAATATTTACCCGACTCAAAGCTCAAGCTCAGTTCTGCATATTTAAAATGAAACAAAAAAGGATAAGTTGAACAATGATGTGCTCTCTATGGATCAAGCTCAGCTCTGCATATTTAAATTTTTAAATACACGAATATGATGTGCAAAATTGAATATATCAGTCTCTTGAGACACCTTTACACTCGCTAACATCAAGAAGTTCAAGTTTCTTGCACCCTTTTAGGATCACTACTAGATCATCTCTTTCAATCTTCGAGAAACGTAGATCTAAGGTTTTTATATTTGGGAGTTGGGGGGCGATAGCCAAAAGCCTCATCTCCATCAAGACGAGGAACATAAACACTTAAATGGTTAAAGTTTGGGCAGTTTCTACTGATG